>JAAAKL020006850.1:0-17538 GCA_010016065.2 Carybdea cf. marsupialis auct. non (Linnaeus, 1758) | reverse complement strand
TTCTTCCTAAAAGAGCGATGTCAAGCGTACCACAGGCTGGAATTTCAAGCCAACGACGGAAAGAATTATGACATTTTCTGTCAAGAACATTTTTCACCCATGTAATATCGAGATCGCAAATTGTTAAATGCCACGAAATTTTTGACAAGAGGTAGGAAGCAGCCATGAAACGACGTTTGCATAGCATTGCCACATTTATTTTTTGAAGCCACACAAAATTCCCTAATCACGTCTATTGAGTGTCATGTATTAACTATTTTGTGATGGAATGGATTCTAATTATGGAGAAGATCAATAATTCAGCACATCTGTGGTGTCTCCATCTGGGAAATCTTCAAAGATTTTCTATTTACTAAAACTATTGTAAATTGTGTTGAGATATCTGCAGATTTGTCAAGACTTTAATCCGCCAGATTTGCCACATAGATATAAACAACACTCCGTCTAAATATTTCAAGGTCACGTTCTTGTACTTCGGCCGATTTATTCTTGGAACATTCAGGCAGCATTCTTTTATGTAACTGTGTCTGCTGTGCAAAAGAGTCTCTTCTATATTACACATTATGAAGCTGAGATATGACATTTCCTTCATTCTATTATGCAATCCTCTTTAAAAGAGAATTAGGCTGACGACTAAGAGATCAGGTTACTATCAGACCAAGGACTGGAATTCCACCTGGTTGGCTCATAGTGACCTTTCAAAACGCACTCTTACTTTACAGTACCCTATCATGGACGTGTCACAAACTTTAAATACATTATTCATCCTCGTTCAAACGGCGACAAAGCCTGAAAAATGAAGCTACTTTAGCTAGCTTGGACTATTATGTTGTATGTAAACAGAACACAATAAAAATGTATTTATCATTATTATCATTTTTATCATTTCGGTCATGGCTTTTACATGCCATTTTTCTGTTACCCGAAAACTTTGTTAATACCTTGATAAATCATTTTACCTGATTCTTCGAGTATGCTCGTGCATCTTCTTCTGCTTTCAGCATCTTCTCTTTGCCAGGAGTTGCCATCGAGGATGAAGCGCCCCCATCCTTTCCCCTTGCACCCACGTTACTTGTATCTTATGTCAATAAATCTTAGTTTTGATCTCCCTCTCTTCCCTTTGCCTGGACGTTCCATCACCTTTCTTCCTGCGTATTTTCCATCTCGTCTCGTGACATGCACAAACCTCGTCAGCTTATCCTCTCTCATTTAACTCCCAGTGATTCAAAATTGTGCTGCTTCTCTGATAATTCCCTTTCTTATCTTATCCTTTCTTGTTAGTCACAGAGCTTACTAAAACATTTCCTGCTCTGCTGCTATAATTTCAGCTTCCTACTTCATTAGAACCGTCACCACACCAAATTCGCAAAAAATGGCTGGTCTCATGTCTGTGTTATATACTTTCCCTTTCACTTTAGTTGGCAGCCGCCTGTCATTAATAATTCCCTATCTAATCAACCCTGCCTATATTCTCATATTCATGTCTATCTCACAACCATGATTCTTTTATCATCTCCCTTGCATTGATTCTCATATCAATAAATAGCATGTACAAAGCAATAAAAGAATAACCGCTGACTCAACGGTACTCTCTATGCGCCAGCTTCAGGATAGGATCCAGCATGGTAGCGTGTTTCCAACACTTTCACTCTTACAATATATCACCGGGGAAAACCTACTTCTTATTGGAGTCCTCTCCTGGCTGGCGCTTAATGGAATTTGGCTTTGTGGTCTAGCTGTTCAGTCTTGTTACCCACATGTAGATTATCATCTTCAGAGAATTTCTCCTGTACGTTAGACGTTGGTAGTATCATCTCTCTTCAACCAGAAAAATGGAGTGAAGTGAAGTACGTCTCGCCCTAGAGAGTTGTAGAAGCTGACTATCAACATGTCATTTTTTATTCAATTCGTAGGTGATATTGAGTTGCAGCCCCTCTTGAAAGCTCACAGGCGTTGCTGATTCCCTCATGTCTTCTTTCCGTTCCTTTCTCTGCTGCAACAATCTTCGATGCCCTCGTACGTTTGTTCCACCTTTCCTTTTCTTCCTTCATGAACATTGACTTCTCTTTTTGAGTTTAACTTGCTTGCATGTGCCTCTTTACTTGAGAAATGAGTACCGTGGTGTGATGTAGATGAAATTTTAGGAGAGCTTAACTATATGTATAAAGTGCTTGTAAATTAGTTCCTAAGTATACCTTTGCTTTATGTTGGATATGTAGATGTTCTATATTTTTCAGTCTGGATGGCAATCCTACACTACAGGAATTTATTCATATGTCACCCACTCCGTATTTGAGCATTGCACTATTTTGGCTATGTGATAAACGCAAGTAGACGCAGTGGGCGTATGATAACTGGCTTTTGCTATTATATCATCATTCAAGTTTATGTATTATACCTGCCTTTCTTAAGTTCCCCGTTTCTTTGACAATCCTCAATTATTGATGGCCTGGAAAGGGTGTTCCTACATTAGTTATATGTACAACTGACATAACAGCAGAAGCTCATTTCCCAGTAAAAATAGAGCGCCTTTCTTTGTCATAATGGAATCATCTATAAGATTACTACAATTCTCAAAAACAAAATTTACTCCCATTTCTGTGTGCGAAAATACATTTTAAACTCAACTTCCGGAATAACTTTGGTATCTAGAGATAAAACGAGAGAATTATATCGTAAAACTCTGTTATATAATTAATGTGGTTATTTATGTGGTAATTTATGTGGTCATTCATGTGGTAATCCATGTGGTATTTCATGTGGTAATTTATGTGGTATGTTATGAACGCGGATAATGATGGAATCCTCTTTACGTGGTAATTAATGGAAGCGGATGACGAAGAGACTTAGTAAAGTGGTGTTTAATTAATGTGGTTAAGAGACCTATAATCTTTAATAGTGCTAATTTTACAAAAGGTTTCATCATTGCAATTTTTTGCCTCATTCTTGCTAAGAAGTACGTCAAAAGGTTGAGGTTTTCATTAGAAAAACCTGACAAACATATCTATTCTGGAGCCGACGATGATGAAAGTTAAATTTTCGAGTAACCCTTATTTTATATGTTGTTTAATATTTGCTAGACATTTAACAAAATCCTCTTTAATCATGAAATAACGTCTCACGTAGTTTCTCTACATTCAAAAAATTTGTTTGCAAAGATGAGGAGATCATAAAGTTATCTTCAATTGATTATCTTGCACGAGACATTAATTGTAAACTAGCTACACAAAAAACAAAATGATGTGGAGAAAATAAACTCGAATTTTTAAAAACCTGTGTTAATAACATCCTGCATGTATTTCATGTTTTCAGATAGTAGGACAGATTTAAATGGTCTAGGGCGTGCCTTTGTTACGTTGTATCATAACATGAGATTATCGCATGATTACATAAGCACGTGAATGGGAACCAGTGGAGTGAAGGAAGGAAAAGAACACGAAGGTAGAGAAACAGTCCTCTTCGTGAACAGCGCCCACCATTGTATACAAACTAAAAACGGAGACAGTTATGCAAGCCATCTACCTTGAAGAATATGACTGCGCTATGGCTCAGCTATCCCAGACAGCATGGTAGTATGTAAATGTATGTAACTACGATAATAACCAGTTTTTAACCATTAAAATCTCTCATTTAAGGGGTCACTTCTCACCACACACTCATATTGGGAAGGAGTTGGACTTGTCATAGGTGGAAGCTCGCCAGACAATGCATAGAAAATTGACAATAAGGAACTCCATTGAAAGAGGAATGCTGTGGTACGAGTGATAACAATGCATAGTGTACTTCGCAAGACATAGCAAATTTGAAGCAGTTAGAGAAGGGGAGAGGGATGACTCACAGCGAAAAGTTACTAGGATAAAAACACTAGTAGCATAAAATGTGACGTAATGGTTAGTATGATGGTGATTGTCTTTACTGCCACAGCTGTTATCCTCCTCGCCGTCATTATCATCATAATCACTGTCATCATCATTTATCAAACAGTACTCCCAACCTTCCTATCGTTGATCTTATCATTTATGTCATTGCCATTCACAAGCTAAGTTCAAAAATTTTTCCCGCTTACTTTATAAAACAAAGATATTCTTAAATTCTAGTGAGAGAAACTGTGTGTAACACATTTTGTCTAATACGTTATATGTGAAGAATTGACGATGTTGGCGACAAAGTACAAAGTACAAAGTACTAATGTCTCGTCAAGAATTGTATTCATAGAATACAGAAGCACAATGGAAGTTCAGATTCGGAATGGATCACACCATGGCTTCACACCAGGTCCTTTTCTTGCTTGTTTTACAAGTAGATATTGTCATTGAAACAATTTATAGAAAGTTTTATATCTCGATGGTGTGTTGGCGATAGCCAAAAAAGTAAGAGAGTCAAAGAGTTCAAAGGACAGGATTTGAAATCAAAGTTGAAAACATACCAGAGCGAATAAAAACACGTCACTGTCGGTGCTCGAACCCAGGGCCCACGCTATTGTCGCGGCCGAGCTTTGTTAGTGGTATTATAGCTTCAGATTGAAGTCTGTGCAGGTAGTATTGATGAAATTTGGAAGCAGTTTCTTGATCTGGTAGCGTGTTCCTCTAGCAACTGAGCTACGAGTCATTTGTTGTCATAACTATCTTCTAGCAGTTGTTCAACGGTTTAGGTCAGAGAGTTTTCCCTTCGATTTTCAACCCCTCTTTCATTCATTCATTCCTTCAAAGACTCACTTTGTTTATAATGATAGCAAACCTGCGAGCAGATAAAACGTCTGAAGTTGAAGTATCAACGTTGGCTGCAAATAGTTTCCAAGCTGTCCAGACAGTGTACTTTCTCTTCCTTCCTTCTTTACTTCATTCGTTCTTCATCCCACTTTTTCCTTTCTATCTTCTTTCCTTTTCCCTGAATTCATTTTTTTTATTTCTTTATCATCACATTGTTTTCTTAGTCCTCTCCCAAGGGACTAGAAACTGCTGCTACTAAAAAGAACAATGTCTTGACATTTTGATTACGTACTCGCCTGTGAAGAACATGACATTAGGACAGGGACTTAATTTGAGAGGCTCTCTTTGAAGAGTACTTGAACGTAACATGGTGTCAAAAGGAGACATTCCCGATCTCCGCTGCTTTCATTTGTGGTTCACAGCCATGAACAAGACACTAAGTATTAATAGCTATCTGATCTGGGCGCAAAAGAGATAACGGCTCATGCAGTTGAACTTCTCTGTCTTTGTGTCTTTTGATATGTTCTATCTAATTATTGCATGCGCAGAGTCAACAATGGGATAAACCGTTATAAATCCCTAAATGTGTCAGTGAAGATCGGTGGTTTGCAAAGTAATAAAGATTTTACTTGAGCTGATTCTATTACCGTTCGCGTTCTGTCTGTCATCACGACTAATGTCCGCTTGGTCATAACAAATTCAAGAGTGCCATAAATACTTCGCGATGCAAGAACGAACGTGTTTATCAATTTCAAACGGTTTTGCTAGACTGACGGATTTAACAAAAGAACAAATGCTACTTATTGTCTGGTTAGGGAGTTGCGTAACATTATCAGGTTCAACAAGCACCGAAACAGTAGCTAAGTGTTCTTAGTATTGAATAAGACGACTCCATTCACTTTGATTCACTATTCTAGTTTTGCCATCTCCTGAGAATATAATAACGATAACATCAAAACTTCAATTTGTCACTAATTCTTTCTCTGCACTGAACATTAAGTAAGAAACTCACAATTTAGACATCTCTGACTTTTATGGCAAACACTACATGACTACATCTTCAGTAGAAAGAGAAAGGGTCAATAAAGGTCATTGAGTTTGGGTGGCAGTAATGGAGTTCAGTTAATTGCTCATGTTTAATGTACTGAACAAATGGAATTATCAAAAGATTAAATATCATGATTATTTTTGAGTCATCCGTTACCAGTAGGAGTAGGTCCGTGGCAGATTAAATATAAATGGACGTGACCCATAACTTTGTAGAAATACCTTTGCCTACATGAACAAATTAAGTACGAAACTCACTACACGTCAACGAAGTCTAGAAATGGTCATAAAGATTGGATATCATATTAATGCAGCTTTGAGGAACGTTATTATATTTTATGATCACAGAATTTAGTGAGTGTTCTGCTTCCTCAACACATTTTTAAAATCCCGTTGAGGTAAGATAAGAGAATTCTACTTCAATTTTTGCATGCTGAAAGAGATCGATAAGTGAGAAAATTGCTCGAAAGTCCCAGATAAAATCTTTCATAAAACGTTTTTGGATAGAGGTTTTAATCAAGTTATTAACTTTTTAGAAGCTGTAAGGATGGTTTCTCAAGACAAGGGAAGAGATCTATATAGACACTGACACAGTATTTTTAAACTTTCTTGTAAAGAAAAAATAATGATAATAATAATAATAATGATAACACCTTTTCAAAAAACGTCATGATGGGATATCCATTAACGATAGGCGTATCTAACGGTTTATGATATGTATCGTACCTTTGGTAAAACTGATGACAAAAATGGCAGAATGAAATTTAAACTTCCAAGAACGTAACTGACAATCACTCTCAACCATCAACAGTTCGGGAGTTGTCCGGTTCATTTCCCTTCTGCAAAAGATGAAATAGGTTGTGTACAACTTATTTTTCACAAGGTTCTTTACATTGTCAATCTGTACTTTGTCCATCTTAACAATCAAACACTGAATTTCTGTAGATAACCCACCTAAAATAGAGGTAGCTGAAAAGTAAATTGGGAAAGCCTTTAAACCTACAAGCGAGTTCCAAAAGGAAGAGATGGGCAAAACCACAGTGGTGAAAGGAGAGATAGTGCCATTGCCTATGAGGAAATACCTGCTCTTAATGTTCTATCTAAAAGGTATGTGATTAACATATAGTTTAGGTAAAATACGCTCTAGCTGCTCCGATGTTGCTTCGAAATTTACCGAACTCATTTTGATAAAAACATGGCTATCATTGGGAAGTGACTAGAAGATATCCAAGTTCTTGCAATGAGAGAGTTACCGAAAAAAATATCAGACTTTCGTTTTGGGATGAACCTACAGAAACGGCTGCTTGTGACCCTGTTTGAATTTCGTATACTATCTTTTCTACCTGATGCAATTTGTATTATGAACAATAAGGCAACAGAATATTCAGATACACGGACGAAAACAAAGAATCGAGTCCTGGTAGGAGCTTTTCAAGGAGACACGTTCTTCCAATTCGTATTTGTATTACTATCAGACAAGGTTGGTATTGTTGAGCTCTGGTGAGAGATAAAAGTCCAAAAAATAGCGCATCTTCGCAGATTCATTATATTTCATACACATTCACTGCTTTCATATGCGTAAAAATGGTAGGTTTAAGAGCCTCTGATTTTAATGCGGAGAACGAAATATGAAAAAAAGAGACCCATGAAAAATTGTGAAAGGAACAGTAATGGAGACACTTTAAATGGAAGACCCATGCATAATGATTCGATTAAATTGAAAAAAACAACGACAACAAAAGCGGATCTTCGATTAATAATGAACAAATCATACTTTAGGGGACAAAGCAAAGAAGCTATTGTGTTAAGCTTCAGCAGAGGGGTGCAAAGTAAGATTAGTAACTCACCAGAGGGGCTTTGATCTATGCCTCCCCTGCAGTCTAATGATTAACTGTCGAATAAAACGTAGGCTAATATCACAACCATATGAAGGTATCTGTAGACTGCTAAAGTTAACTAACAAATCAAATGACCTCGGAAGGAAACAAAAAAGGAAATTTCCACCCTTCCAGCTCTTAGACAGCATTCCCATGACATGCGTGACATGAATTTTCTGCACCTGACAGTCGGTTTCATGGGACTGTCACAAAGATGTAATTACTTTCTCACGCAAGGTTGTGGTTTCAATTGATATTGGTGCTTGTGCCACTGCGAATTTACTAACTTTGAGAGGACAATAATTAAAGAAGAAGATCGTGCCCTTTTTTCTTGATGCTAATTGAATTGATGTGATAAACAGTTCGGACGCCAAAGCTCAGCTTCCTATTTATGTCATGTTGGCATTGGTCTCTGTAAAGCAACAGTCTAATCACCCTATTTCCTTCTTGTACAGATCTCTTATGAGAATAACAACTGAAACATGAGAACGATCTCAGATTCCAAATCTGACAAACAAGCTTAGAGAGGATCAATATGCTGTTATACTTTCTTTCTTTGAGAAGTTACAATTAAACTTCCATAGGAGCCAACGACTCCGAAAAATGGTCAGAAAACCGCAACATCGTCAGGAGAATGCTACATTTCCCAGTTTAGGTCCCTACCTTTTGACTGCAATCTGATTTTGCGAGCCCCTACGTTTAGAGGAGTCTTTAGTTGTTGGTGTTAACTGCGTATTGTTGTTGTTTTTTATTTACGACTTTAGCCACGAATCTCTAATTTAATGTTTTCACACTGATCTCCAATGGAAATTCTGTCATGAAGAATCTTAAGCTCTCTTTGTACCGCAGATACGCCTTTCCCAGATATTTCTCCACGTGATACGCAGGCGGGATAGGACTAGGTCCACTTGGTTGATTTTCACAGATCATGATAGTGAGCAAGGGATGGTATGACAAATTTCACTTTCAGTTTGTTTTTCGTGGAACTACCTCATGCGTAGGATAGTTTTAAGCAAGAAATCTGGGACTATCATGGTAAAATGAAATAGACAACAAAATTATATCACTTGATGTCGAGAGAATATCAAAAACTGCTCAGATATTAGCTAAATTGCTTTTCGAATATTCGAATTTTGTAGAATTTTCGAAACAGAGTACGAAAAACGTAAAAAGAACGCTCGATACTTCTATCGACAATAGAACTACCTTTCACATGGCAAAGAAAGACATGCTGTAAACGAAGATGATGGTGTACACTATCAATGTGACATTTGACTACCTGACATCCTGTAACTAGGCATTTAGGCATGGCCGAAAAAGACACCCTGTAGACGAAGCTAGTGGGATGCGAAATTGATGTAGCACATGAGGAAGTAGATCTTTGTGTACTATGCTATCTGATTCTGTGTGAAGAAACTTAAAGTCAATGTTAGGTTTGGTACATGCTGTAGTAGTATCATAAATCAAAAATATGATTCAGAGAGTACGAAAATTATCGAAATGACCAAGATGTTGTTGCACTATGTTAGCTTAAATAGTGAAAAGAAGGTAAATTCCTGACTACATTTTTACGAGTTCCACATTAGCCGGCAAGAAATCACCACAGCCAAAACAGACGGTAAAGTTATTTAAATGTAAAATTTCGTCTCATCATGGAAACAAAGATGATGTTAAGTCGGTAAAAAAAATTAGTGTTTTACTACATAAACCTGACAGCGCCTTTATGCCTCAACTGTCTTGATGATGTATGACGTCATGGTCCATCAAATCTTTATTCGGCCCAGGGCCCCATACCATTCAAATGCATAACTTTTGGAAACGGAGCGTTTACACAACCTTCAGAATACAAAACTAAATCAAATTTCGTGAAACATCCACACAGCTTCAATAACATGCAAGGCTGTTTACTTCCTCGTGCTAACTTGTTTATCAGAGCAAACAATACATAGAACAGCGTGTTTAACTTGGCAAAACATCAATGCCAGCCCTCAGCAATTATCCTTGTTCAGATTCATCAACAAACATTATCAAGCTGTTAAATATTTGCTGGCAGAAATATTCTGTCTAAGTAATACATCATCATAAACTGTAGGACATCCAAGCACAGTTTGTACATCCTCTTTATGTGAAAACGTAGAAATATTTTAACCATTTAGGGCATTTAGAATGTTGTAACAACAATGTAAACTGGGGTATAAGTATTAAACACAAAACTCGTCTTTGGCTAAACGTTTTACTTCACTATGGCGGTTTCCTACATCCCATTTTCATAAAAATATCTAGTTAACAGTACAGTTTGTTTTTATCAGCCAGATCTTTTGGATGTTGATATTTGTAATGCCAGACATCCTCTTGTTAGAAAGTAATACTCTTAAAATGGTGATGGCGAGATTTATTGCGGAAAATTTTGATTCTAACATAATATTGAAATGTACAATGGCATCTATCTAGTGTGTTGCATGTGTGCTTAGTAGCTTAATATGTTTTCGGTACGCGTCGATATTGAGACGTTTTGATTGAACAAAAAATGGTCTTGTTTAGGAGTACTTGAAGGTCACTGACGCCAAAACACCTTTATGAACTGTGGCATGTAAAATGTTGACCATCCGTAAATTTTTCAATTAAAAGGGACACGTTTTAAAATAAACATCGAGTCTGACAATCAACATGTTCTGATCCAAATGTCTTGCTCTTACGAAACTTCAGACTCGTCAGAAAACAACATTATCCCATTTTGACTATGTTATGACTTCAACGAGAAACACTTTTGTTAAATGCCTCTAACTATAACTACTAGGGGTGGCCATGAATTCCAATTAATGGTACCTAAGGATCATCATACCTGAGTATCAGGTAGTAATTGATACATCTGTTCAATTACTACACAGATTGCTTATACGTAGTATGATAAGTCATCAAAACGTTACGTAACATTGCTGTAACCTCTTTTCATCCTTACCACCTCATGTCATTTCCACATTGCTTTCTAGTGAGATATAAACAGAGATACAAACCAGAAAGCGTCAAAATACACACAAATAGGAACTTGCCTGGGCGAGCTTTGGGGAGGCAGACCAAGAGTGAAATTCCTACGGGATTACTTTGCTGGGAGAGTCAGGGGCTCTCACCCAGAAATTGAAAATCTTAATGCTGAGGCTAAATTTTGAGGGCAATTTTAGGGTTTACTTAGCCTCGATTTAGGCCAAATCTGCAATTAATTTAAGCTCAATTTAGGTTTAATTTACGCTCAATTTAGGCTCCATTCTTTCCTAGATACGCTACAGCACACAGAAACACACAATTCTTCCCAGTGTCAAGTAACGTTGATAAATGATGCTAGTGATGTATTAGCGAAATAATTCTGCTATATCCAAGCTCATAAATCTAAGGGTTATACTCATAGTCACCGTTTTGCCCCCGTGGCCCATTTTAATCCATTTGAATATAATACCCTCCCTAAAAGTTCTTTGGCCTGATAAATCACAATTCAGCTCTGAGCAATAATTATGATCGTGTGAGCTGTCTGATATCTCTTTTGAATCCGTCTCTAAGACTGATTGAAAGTAGATCATTACTACATGAAATCGAGAGTGCAACGTATCGACAGGTGATCTTCTATAGCCCTTTCTCCACTATTGAAGAATGAAATACTTTGTTGTTATCGCATTAAGAAATACGAAAGTACTTTCCGGACTGTCCCTAAATTATCATTTTATCTGCAGCAATCTAAATGGTTCTCATCACCTCATTTTGTCTGATTTTGTGATGATCTCTGATCAATTAACGAGAAGTGTCTAACTCCAAGGTTTTTCTTTCAACAGACAGGAGACGCAAGGTCTAACCTTGGCGCTTATTGAACCTGGAGACAAAAGACCAACTTTAAGCCATTAATGGATGTCCTGCACTCTGTAAAAGATCTGTACAAAGTGCAAGATGTAAAAGATTGTCCAACTGATTAGGTTGGAACTAAGGTGATCATGCGACGGTAAACAGTTTGCTTCAGGTGACAGCAGACTAACATGTCAAAGAGGCATTTTCTACTTAAGGTCAGTAAGTAGGATTGCTTGATTGCTAGGAAGTTGTAGAGTGTGTTCTGTATCAAGGAATTACTGGAAAAAACTAAACAGATGGTTGTCTATAGATGCTACCAATAGAAATAGCACATTTTCAAGGTCCACACTATATCGACATTGTTTAACTGATTACGCGAATAACAGAGTATGTATGTGCTCGCTCGCTCTCATCTAATGACAAAAATGTTCATTTCCTCCACTGGAAAGAGTTTTAATGAAATGGTACAAATTGTTATCACAAACTGATCTCGTCATAGGAAACTGTTTACATCGAGTTTACAAAACGGTAAATTTCAGATGAAAATTGTCCACTTGGTATGCGGAATCTCTGCATGACTTTTCCGTTTCTATTCCGAAAACAAACAGAAATTTCTATGCTAACAGTTTCTTCCCTAGGACTGCAAAGATCTGTAACTCTCTGTCTTCAGACTGCTTTCCTCTTACTCATGATCTTGACACTTTTAAATCTAATGTCAATCGCCATCTTCTTGGAAATATTTAGTATTTTCTGTCTTTAATTATATCTATTTTTCTATTTCCTTTTTCTTTCTACTTCTTTCAAAGTAACTCAATACCTTGAAGTGACAACCCTACCTTGTATTGAGTGAAGAAGAAGAAAATAAAGCCCTTCTCAAAACATTGATTTCGGAAAATGACAATTAGGATTTATCAACTCCGAGGTTTTCCAATTTATCTTACGTAAGAATGAAAAGAAACCAAGGAACGGTTCTTACAGGAAACTTAAGCTTCTTCGGGAGAACTACTTCTTTTAAAGCGACCGAAGGTACATAACTCCTGTCAGCACTGTATTATAACCCTTTGCAGATTTTGGAAGGAGCTAATAGTCTCGGGCTATAACGACGTGTCCATGAAATTTTCTGAATTTTTCAAAACTTTGTTTCGAAGTATTTTCAAAAAGTATATTTTTAATTTGTTAATGATGACGTCATATCTACACTACGTATAAAACACTTAAAATATTTAGAATAAATCAGTTAAGTAGCATGTTAAACAACTCGTTGTACTCAATCAACCTTTTAGCATCCTTAAATTTAAAAAATTAAGATCGTTTTACGTTTTGCTTGAAAACATTATTCCTATAATGGACTTTTGAACGGTATTTAGGTACTTGTAAATCTTCACTTGTTTTATTACGTCAGAACCTCCAATTTTATAAATAAACTGATCTTTCTTTAGGTAAAAGATAAATTAACGTACATGCTAAGTATCATGCCTAAATAATAAGTATTCTAGAGATATCAGCACTGAAATGGCTGTGAATTTACCATTTTCCATTCTGGCCTACAGAACCTCAAAATAACCCTGTCTGGAGAAAGCTAATGTTGTTGACTATTTGATAGTCAGTTACTTCATTCTTTACTAGTATTTTGTACCGTATTCACCACATAATTTGTTCGCCATAGAGTGATTTCTTGCTTATCCTCTTCGCATATTCTATCCTTGCATAATTATTAGCATAACTTGACCTTTAAATTAACTTAATAGTATAAAGTCCCTCTCCTTGGTAACGTGCGTAGAAATTGAGAGGGCCGCTGATGCAAGATTTTCCAGACGAGTCTTGTAACTTTCTTCCTGAAACCTGGAGATTTTACTGCATGGCAGTGGCAAAATGCTTGAAATGATCACATTCTGCGTTTAAAATGTCCCATGTTTACAGAACAGGCAACCAAACCTTTTCACGGTTCTATTACGGGTTCATAGCCCAATAATCTCACCCATTAATGCCACTGCATCTCCTTTCCTGAGGTGCCCATTAGATCATCCTGCTACTGGCTACTCATTTTTGTTGTGACACTATGAGTGATAAGAAGGTGATAGATGCAAGAGACAAATCAATCTATAATGAAGCTCTAGCACAGTTGCCTTGTTTTCAACAATTAAATGTTTCGGCATTTGGAGGAAATGTATGAGAAAGTGTTTTCCTCCCACGATATTATGAAAATATCATCGTGAAAAGACAGGACACAACTGAAGACGTCATTGTTTAGTTGAATAATGTTTTAAAAACAGTTCAGTGGCTGAGCAATAAATTCTTATATTCAATATTCACTTCATAATTTATAAAATTCAACAATGCTTCCATTATAATCTTACCCCATTGATAATCTTCTCCCCCTTGCATCTCACACAATAAAATCACAATAGGATAATGAGTTATTAAAGTACAGCTGATGAAATTTGAAAATAAACGATTGTTGTCATAAAGAAACTGAGCAAGGAATTTCATCGAATCAGTGAATGCTAAACTTGGTTAATTCTGGCTTAGTTCCTATTTACAAAATAGAAGCAGGCAGGATGAGAGGATTATTTGTTTAGTTTTGGAGAATGTGAAATTGACGCAGGAAAGTGAAGAAATGTAATCATAATGCAATCAATATTAAAATGCATCCTTCTCTCCCTGATGATGCGCGTGTCATTTTATGCCTGATCTAGTACACCACCAACTACTCACCAAAATATTGTGAGCCCTGACGTCAAATTTTGACATCATGTACATTCATACACAGAGCGATATCTGATGCTCTGAGAAGTCTGAGAATGACAGTCTTATTTATAATGATAGAATAATATGATTAATATCTTTGAAGTTCATCGTTGCTTTTTTTATCCGTGGCAATACCCAGCCAGATGCTCATTTGATAGTCAACGCTTTATAGGAATTTAAATGATATGCCATTGTAACTTAGCAACAACATTACACAAAGGAGAAAACCCCCAAGTTTTTTACACAGCAAACAAGTTTAGTCTGACGTCCGTAAACGAAAAACTTCGAAATACAAAAGCAAGTAATAAAATACACATATAACTATAACTGTAGGAAAAACAAACGAGAACATTGAAGACGAATGAAGGCTAAGCTTCTCATTACAAACAGTTATCAAGAATAGAAATTGACAAAGGATGGTATGTTGTAAGAATGCAGCAATGTATCATTCTTTTTACTTTTCTTTGGAAATTCATACCAGATGACGCCTTCAGAAATGAATTACTCTTTTCATTAAAGGCCACCTACGACGCTCATACTACATTCTTGCTCAGTGTGGTGCTGGTGGTAATGATGATGATGATGATGATGGTGATGATGATGATGATGATGATGATGATGGTGGTGGTGTTGGTGGTGGTGGTAGTAGTAGTGGTGACAATAATGCTTGTTATTATTACGTGATAATTGTAAAATCAGAAGAAGATGACTGAGGTAGTTATGAAACCACATCCCAAACAATGTCTAGAATTGGTTTGATGGCCCACGAGAAACAGAGATCTCCATTGGAGTACACTTATAGATCAAATGCGAGAAGAAGACCACAAAATTTCTAATCATGAACCACATAAACTATTTTGAGTGCTTTTTCAAGAACCGAATTCTAGCTGTGTGTCTTGGCAAGACATGTGAAAAGAGATCCGCATAGCAGCGTAACATCGTAATATCGAGGAAGGTGAGAGAAAGCATGGACCGGTCCTGCTGTTTCAGAATACAACTGACAGGATCAATGACGCAGACGATTTAATGGGAGGGGGTACCTCCACCAGGTAGAAACTACCCCGGAAGTTTTATCAACAACAAAGATTTTAATCCCTCCTTTATAATACAGATGATTAACATGTGACCTGTAGATATTTTCTATAGAGTATACAAACTGACTAAAATATTATTTAGATATATTCGTATCAGCTGAACAACGTGATATGGAAAGTCTCGTTTTCAAATCTACAATGTCTGTTGAAGTCAGACCGATGTAGTAATTGCTTTGGAAGTAGTCTGGCACTAGTTGCCTATTGCAAGTCAAGCCCATGAGCAGAGTAAAGAGAAATACTTTTGATCTCAGTGATTGAGCTCATGAGTTCAAGAGTTTAAAGGTTTCAGGGCTCAGCATTCAACAGTTTCAGAGTTTAGGATTCTCTTTATAGGTTAGAGTTTTGCAGTCTGAAGAAAATTTGGAAATATCTTTACAAAGTTTTAGAGTAACTGCATTATCATGTGAATTTTACATTCTATTGTATTGATAAATGGAGAGGAAAATATATGGAGATAGAGGTAAATGTGTCTTGCACAGAGTTTAGTTCTGACCCGATCTGAATGTCCTTTTTATCATATAATCTGTTGTAAAGTCGAGGAATTATTGCTATCCTTGTATCTAATTTTTGTAAAAATCACATTATTAAAAGATCAACTACGACATTCTATAGGTCTTAATGGACTCTGGCAAAATGCTCCTATACATTACAGTAATGGTAACATCCAACTACTCTAAAACCCGGTTATGGTTCTCATTTTCCGTCTTTGGACGGAGAGATCAAGTGTCTTGGGTGATCAGATGAGTTGATACTACCAACTTTGCAGTTAATAAATAGAAGACTGTAGTAAATCTTGGGGGAAGAGCTTGGGATCATGGATGACCACTTTTGAAGAAAACGTATAACATTGAGACGGCTGGACATGATAACCCAACAGAAATAAGAAAATCAAGAAATAACCTAAGCAGGTGCTCTCAAGAATAACATCTTCTTTTTAGATGATCTAAAGGTTTTTTTATGGTACAGGACATTAAAATTGCACAAAGTAGGGAAACCATTTCCTTGTCTTGAAATGAATTGCTGACTTCCTGGCCATGCAGCAAAAAGCTTTTTCATCTGAACGGTTCATCTACACAACTTTGGGTGCGTAAGGATATAGTGAAGTAAGTTCGTAGTGTTTGAACAACTGGGACTCCCTCCACTCCCTCTACTCCCCTCCCCCCAAAAAGGAAGTAAGTTAGAAATGCTTTCTGCTTTACTGATTAACAAAGAGGTTGAGTTACTTGGTTACATACTTTCAGCACTCTTGTGTGATGCCATCATCAAAGAGAAGGGGCTCTGACCAGTTTAAAGACTCTGTTTTAGTATGTCTGACAAACTTATGTTGGTCTTCAAGTTATTTATTTATATCTACCTGGAAAGAGCAGGAGGTGGCCTAAAAACGATGGCTTAAATAATACACGCTGTCTGCATGGTGCCTATATTTCGACATTTGAGTCCTATTCGTGAAATGTTATCAACATTTTACTGAGGTTAATAAAGTTATCCAAATAGCTTTATATTTCGTGATTTTCACATCAATTTCTATCGTTGAGGATAAAGCAAAATCCGAGGAGATTATCACCGCGTCCTCTCTTCCATTACATGGGTACAATGCCTAGATGTTGCTCAGCTTATGCGCTTGGTTGTGCCTATCGATGGTGAATTGTTAAGACGATGTTAAGACATCATTCATCGGCACTTGAAAGCAGGAAATATGACGTGACTTCATGGCTTTTAAGTTGGAATCAAGACTGTCTCTCCTGACTTAGCTAAGACAGAGTAAATATGAAAGTCGCTTATGACATGAAAAATGTTTATAATACTGAAGGAATGAGAAATATTTATACTCCGTGGCTGAGAACATTTTCAATTCACTCCTCTTGTTTCAGAATAACCAGCATCACGATATGAGTAACAAAACCAAAACATCGTCAAAGATGTGAAGAATTTAAAGAATGAATCAAAGGAATGGTAAAGCTATAGGAAGATACTGACTTGCGACTAGGGATAGATAGAGCCTAGTTTTGTTGAGGTATAAACACGTACTTTAAAAATGTGACTAACTCAGGCGCCCAATGTGGCTTCTCTAAAATATGGAAGAGGTGGATAATGGCATAAAAAGCGCTCAGGAAGCGAAAGTGTTTAAGATAACTTGTGTCGTGACTCCCTGATTGAATTCGTTGGATTCCTTGTCCGTCATTATGAAGATGTACCACTCTGAATATAGCTTTGCTGATCGATTCCCAATCA
>JAAAKL020006849.1:0-17540 GCA_010016065.2 Carybdea cf. marsupialis auct. non (Linnaeus, 1758) | reverse complement strand
TAACAATTTCACCATGATAAAAAATACCATTTATCCACAGCCAATCTACATTTCCACAATGGCCTCCAGTCGTGGCCTCCAGCTGCGTGTTGTCCAGGCCTGTTATTTAGATCACCCTAGTTTAATGTGCATCTCTGATGAAAATGGACGAAAAAGCTTTAAGATGCTATGGAGCCTTTGATTCTTGCCATGTTGCAATTCTGTAGCAGAAATAATATATTCCAACATTTCAGTTACAGACTCACCATTACGCACACAGTTTGTTTTGTGATACGTTTGTGGCTGATTTACATGTTAGTAGCATTCTTTTATATGTTTGTCATCAGCTGTTATACATAATAATTTGCTCACTGGATCAGGTTCAATAATTTTAAAAGATTGCTCTTTTCATGGCCATTACAAGTCTTCATACTTGAATATCGATCTAACTGGGAGTTTACTGATTCGTTCTATTGGTTCTATTAGTTATAGTACTGAATTTTTCCTTTGCCTCTCGAACAATGCAAGCTTATAATCTAATGACAAAAAAGCTCGGTGGGACTTTGCAAAAGAGGAACAACATTTTTGCCGCAGACATGGACAGTTAATATGTACTTTGGGAGGACGGCTTAAGTATATATGTTTCTTATTCCATTCTCCTCTTCTAAAGTGAATAACTAAACTATGTCGCACGCATAGAATGTTCTTAGTCTACCGGGCCTGCATCATCTCACCTGGGCGCTTGCAGCTCGAACGAAGCTAGGCTTCCACATCTTCACTCCCAGTGCCCTGTCATGTGTCATCCGTGCTGGGTGCTCAACGATGTTGATGTACCAACAACTGCCACTAAACACTCCTGCTGAAAATGTGGCAAGCAATCGAAGTCCACCTCCGACAGTATCACAATCGAAATCCATAATGGAATGTAGTAAAGCCTACTTATAAAAAGAACAGTCTAGATATTCAGATACCTTCTTCGTCAACCTTGATAGAATAAATGCAAGGGGCAGCAACAACTCGATCTTCAACGTCACAGAAGCCGTATCCTAGTGCCAGGCTCTGCCAAGACCAGTTGCTTGTCCAACAACAGATTTGGAACCTTAATCAAACATCGGTAGCCTGTTTGAAGTGACGCTTTCCTGTTACAGTGAAGCGGTTGCAGCGCGGTGGGCCGGCTTAATGTATTGCTGCATGTAGATCTGAGAAAACAATATCACTGCATGGAAAATGAAATGAGTGTGTGATAGGGTCACTATTCCGTATCAGAGCGTATTAACAGAATAGTTTCGGTTAACCTAGCACTTTGCTCACATAGGAGATTTATTATTTCATATTGTCGTATTTGCATTAGTTCTTAAGATACATGGTATCTGATGGCAAAGGTATCGTTTCAGCATATTAGAGCAGAAACGGAAACTATTACTGACGACTTAGCATTTTCGCTTGCTTCTAGAAACCTGAAGTATGACGTTAAACTGCTTCACGGGTGACAGAGAGGTAGCAACTTACCCCTAGAAAGGGCCCTCTGGCAAAGGACATTTCCCTACTGGCAGATATGGTCCTCCTGTCACCTGGGGTACTTCCCGTAGTACGACCTTGGGATAGGAGATGCTTGCTCTGCGCCCAAATCCACCTGCTGCCTTGCAGGTTATGCCTCTTTAGGCAAAGGCTAGGAGAAGGTAACTCCGACCCCAAATACACAACCCGAAGGCGGAAAGTAACGGAAACCTACCGCCTTTAAAACTTTTCCCTTAAATATGCTTACTATGGTTCGAAACAAGAAAAGGAGTTGCTATGAAGAGAGCCAAAATGTGTGTGTCAGCCGATAGGGAGAGATATGTGCGGAGCAAGGCTTTACCCGACCGTCATCCTGATACTGCCCGGATGAACATAAATTTAATGATCAAATAAGCAACATGGAATGTGAGAACACTTGCAACGAATGGAAGGTTAGATAACTTGATCAATGCCCAGAAACGTCTTAACATTATGGGCGTGAGTGAAATGCGATGGAAAGGAGCTTGAGAGTCAATGAGCGATGATTATACCATCATTCACTCTGGCGGAAAGGAGGCAATGTATGGTGTTGGGATTGTTACTGATCGGTATACATCACGTTGTATCTCTGGTTACTGGGCAATATCAAATCGCGTTTTACTCGTAAAATTCGCTGCTAAAACTTTTCGTCGCAGACGAAATAGTCCCTCCTAAGCCCAAGACAAAAAATCAAGAATGGATGACGAACGAGATCATAGATATAATGAACGAAAGACGAAAAGTGAAGAACGACCAGAACAAATACAAGGAGCTGAACAGAATAATCGAAAGAAATGCAAGGAAGAGAGAGAGAGCGATGGTTGAACTAAAAATGCGATGACATTGAGCGGCGACCGTCTACAGCTCACGTGCAGTTGAAGAGTATGAGGAAAAGTGGAGTGTGCTTTAGAAGTTGGTGCATCAGGGCAGAGAATGGCGAGATCCTAATGGATGAAGAAGAAATACTAGACAGGTGGGCGGAGTATATTGAAGACTTATTCGATGACATGAGAAGAAAAAGATCTAGCTTAAAGAAAAACATTGAAGGGCCCGATATCACGGAGAGGGAGATACGAAATGCCATACACAAAGCGAAACTAAAGAAAGCTCCTGGTCCAGATGGGGTATACGCGGAAATGATAAAAGTACTTGATGATTTTGGGATTAAAAGATTAGCGGAAATAGCCAACAATATTTACAGAAGTGGAAACATCCTGAATGACCTTTTAAATTCTGTATCTGTGGTCGTATCTAAAAAGCCTAGTTCGCTAGAATGTGAGTTGGACCGTTCTATCAGTCTAATGAGTCACGTCATCAAACTCATTCTAACCGTACTGCTACAGAGATTGCGAAGAGTTATACGTCCAGCAATATCTGACGTCCAGTGCGGTTTTGAGAAAGGCAAGGGAATGAGAAATGCAACGTTCATAATTCGTATGCTTGCAGAAAGATCCATTGAACACCAGCAAGACATTTATGCTTGCTTTTTAGACTACAGCAAAGCCTTCGATAAAGCTAGACACGAGCCTCTTGTATAAATGTTACAGGAACTAGATACAGATGGTTAGAATATTCAGTTATTGAGAAACCTATACTAGGACCAAGAAGCAGCAGTAAGGATTGCTGGTGAAGTGAGCAGATGGTCTAAAATATATCCAGGTGTGAGACAAGGGTGCTTTTTGTCGCCAGATCTTTCTGTGAAATACAGCGAAATCATTCTGTGGCATTTAGATAACTTAGAGGGAGTAAAGATAGGTGGTCGACAGCTAAACAATATCCGGTACGCTGATGATACAGTATTAATGGCAACATCTAGTATAGACTCCAAAAACTTCTCGATGTGGTCGTGAAAGGAAGTCAACAATATGGTTTAACCCTAAATGGCAAAAAGACATTCTGCATGGCAATATCTAGAAAGCCTCTAGTACCCGCATGTGACGTTAAGATTGGAATCACAGTAGTGTCACAAGTACAGACATTTAACTATCTTGGGTTTTTGTTAACATCATACAGAAGGAGCCGGGTAGACGTTCAGTCTAGATTGGCACAATCAAAAAACGCATTAATGAAACTGTCATCCACCCTTCAGTCGCGAAACATCTCGCTGAAGACGAGGCTATGAATACTTTGTGCGTACGTGTGGTCCATTCAACAGTATGGGTGCGAGACATGGGCAATAGGTCCTAAGGTGGAAAAAAGATTAATGAGTGCAGAGACCTGGTTTATCCGCCGAATGCTGAACATAAACTGGAGAGATCACATTACTGATGAGGAAATTTAAAAGAAATCACGATACGATGCAGGACAATTGATGAAAACCTTGATTAAGGGTCAAATAACATTCTTCCGGCACATATATAGAAAAACACGACTAGGACACCTCGTACTCACAGGTTAAGTACCTGGTCCGTTGGTCGACCGCGATCTAAGTTAATGGATAAAATAAAGCGTTGGACTAACATGAATACTGTTGATCTATTTAGATCAATGGACGACTGGGAGTTGTGGAGAGCCATAGTCGCCGACGCCTGACGAAGGCAGGGCCGCCCATGATGATATTGACTAGAAACCCGTGGGCATAGCCAGAAGTTCCGTTTCCCACGTTTTTCGCATGCTATTTTGCTAATTCAGTATTGGTATTGATAGCAGACACGTAATACTTACCGATAATTCTACCACACTGCAGGAACTTGCTTGTTGTATAAATAACCAGCATCGCTAGTTTTGTTTCAGAAAGTCGGTAACGTTGTACTCTATATCTGTCATATTGATCTAGCCAAGCATCTACACTGTTCGCGCCACAATCACCGGTTTTTTGTGAATTGGGTTAATCCAAGAAAGTGGACTGTGTACTCTTAAACAATGTGGGAAACTGCAAATAATCGCAGAAGAGATGACGAGGCACATTATCTATACTTCTGTACTTACTGAAACAAAAAGGACAGGAAAAGATGAAATCTGAACAGACAGTGCACAAAAAGTCATATTTCAGGGTTAGTAATACCCGCTGTCACTGCGATTTGCAGTGAATTACGAATGTTTCAGCCGCCTGTGACCTTCATAGATTTTCAACAGAAATAGAAGGTGAAAATAACCAGTTTTGTAACAGCTTAACTCGAGAAGTGTAAAACCTCCAATCGGTATGTTGTATTACTTATCATCGTTAATTACTGTCGCTATTCTATCGTTACATTCGTTTTTCATACGTTGTATTATTTGTTCTTTATTAATTTGTATTGGATAACTATCTTCAAAGACTGTACACTCTTACACGTTATTTCCAAAGAAGAGACGAACAGAAAGCTCTGTTTCGTAAACCTGGAATTCCTTGATTGAGTTGCCTTTGACGAATATCTATCTGGAGAGCACGAAACTCCTCTCAGCAAGCAAGTGCGACTTGAGAGGCAGCCACACCCACCAACATGCCTGTAGCGGTGGGGGCACGGGGGCATTGCCGCCCAATGGTCAGGGTTGTAGAAGCATTGCCACCGCGAGGAAAAACCCAAGCTAGTATTTGTGCAGGAGTCAGTGTCCGATTGTTACTCGACTTCTGGCAATAGATTATAAATCGACTCTGTATTCGATTACAGGTGTATTAGTCTATTAGATGCATCTTGCTTAACAAAAGTTATTACAAAATATAGGAACTGTGCCCCCACCCCCGCAATATGCTGTAAGCTACGGGCCTGCCCACCAAACTTTGATTTTATATCTAATCTTCACAATGCAAAACGTGTAATAGAGTTCACTGCTATCAAACATGCGACACGACAAGATTCCTAATATAATACAAAGGACCAATGTAAGAAGTTCGAGGTTCCAGCAACCAATAACGCATATGCAGACCTCTACAAAGCAGTACGTGGTACCAATGTTATATTCTCACCATAGCTAGATGTTACCAAGGACAAATCTGGAAATTTGTCGAAGGAAGGCAAGGACATCATGGCGAGAGTCATAGTAAATAGATTGGGGACTAAGTCTATTTAATCTGAGAGAGTGAAAGGAATACCATAAAGATTTATGCAAATAGAATGTACTGGCACAACATATAAATATTGATCTGGAAGGGAATCCCGTAAACATGGCACCACTACCTTGCAATACGATTTTAAGTACGCACGATAAAAGATAATGGCCTGTAAGAGTCCGCGAATTAGCAAAATTGAAATTGAACTGAACACCTCCGCTGGAGAGAGTGCGGAAAAGAATTCTTCGCAACTTCTGCAAAAATTTAGATATTTGACCGGCTCCAAAAACGGACTTCTCGTGCGTTTGCGCCTGAATTGTAGAGATGTTGCATCTTTAAGTCTTTTCTACAGGGACTACTTTGGAAAGTTCTCTTCTGAGTTGGCTGAGTCGATTCCTCTTCCCCTCATCAAGTCAAGGTCCACTCAGTATGCTGAATCTCTGCATGACGTTTCTGTTTGTATCCCTAAAACAAACATAAATAACTATGCTAACAGTTTCTTCCTTGTGACTGCCAAGATCTGGAACTCTCTGTATCAGGACTACTTTCCCCTTACTTATGATCTTGGTACTTTCAATCTAATGTCAATCGCCATCTTCTTGGAAATCTTTAAGGAATGAAAAGGATTACGGAAAACCATAAAGACCACACAAATTTAGTAATTGATGACACTTTTGGACCGCAAGTCTCAAATTTCTGTTCCCTGGGGAGTTTTGTCACTAACTATAACTGTAACAGAAAAGAATAAAAAAGGACAGGAACAGCTAAGTCTGCCATTTTGTCCCCTTCAAACATCTAGAAAGATCGTTCCATCTCCAAAGCAACAAAATTCCGGCTGCTGAAATCTCTTACGTTTCCAATAATTACTTAAGGAAATGAGTGCGGGGTAATAAAGAATGCTGCCAGAAAACAGAATCAATAGTATGTACGTCTAGTGATATCGAAGAATGCAAATAATAATCTGGTCACAAAGTAAAATAAATGAGTACTTCCTCTCGGCAGCAGGAGTCTGGGGGCGACTGACGCATTAGAGCTTAATCTCCAATAAAGATATCTTTGCACCTTCGTAGTTGCTAGGGCATGAAACTGCCCTGATGACTTCCTGGGAAAACGAACCAAAAGGGACCTTTTCGTAAGGTGTAATGCTTTGGGAACTAGGTAAAACGTGAAGTCTGTGCGCCTAAATACTCTAGTTTTTGCGATAGTTTTTTCAATGAACGCCTGAGGAACCATTCGTATATGATATCGTATATCGTATACCGTAAATTCGTATAATCGTATATACAATAGTATATGAACCTGAAAATGTTTTGCACTTTCACTCCTTCTCAAGACGTGACAAATATCTACCGTCAATTCACTCCTAACCTTCGTCTGCAAATGAAAACCCTTTTCTTACATCGCGATGACTTTCCCCTGCCAAACCTAATGAGAGATTTTGTTTATTTCCGTGAAAGGATATTAGGTAGGCTACACGAAAGCAAAGTGTCTGCTTAGTCTTTGAGGGATATTATGCGCAGCTGAAATCTTAAACATTATGTGGAGGTTTATGGGGTCAAACGCCTTTCTAAACTTCACAAAAACCATGGCTGAAGGGAAGACTCTTTTGACTCCTTATATTAGGAGCTTGAGGGCAAGTACTTGCGTGATAGTTGATCTTCTAAGTCTTAAAAAATCTGATTGTAACAAAGGTGTGGCTCAATCTGTGGTCATATTCGATTTGATATCATCTTGTTCACAATTTTAGTTACAATTGAGATAAGTTTTAATTCCCAGTAATTTGAGCTGTGCTAAGATCTCCTGATCTTAGGATGGTAGCAATGTTTGACATGAAAATCTAAATTTGCAGCTTAACATATCAATGATATAATTAATTCTGAAATCATCCAAATCAAAGTTTTGTCTTACAGTTTTCACTATGCTCCGCACTGTTTTACTTTTTGAGGTATATAATAATCAAACAAAAAGATTCACAGTATTTTTTTTCAATTTATCACACTGTCCGTTAATGTACAAAACAAGGTTTATGAATGTGAGCCTATGCGAACGTGTGCCCTTTCTCTTTAAGTGGTATAGGATATATACAATTTTTCTTGTGCCTGCTCTATATGGATATTGGGAAAGATATGGAAATAAGTAAAGAATAATTTTAATAAGACACAAGTTCATGAGAGCATTATATTTTGCAGCTTTCTCTAACATCTGTCAATGAATCACCTTCCGTCACGTCCTTCAATACTAGCGAAGTAGTGTGCTCGTCGTACTGCCTCCAAAACTGAGCTTGCTTTTATTAACTTAGCCAACCAACTTAGACGGGATCGCCCGTTTTTCTAAACGAAGTCTCCTGACACGCAAGTTGTTACAGTAATGGTACAACTCTGGAGTGATTCCTTGACAAAATCCTGATGACAGCTTCTTTAAGGAACTTAGAGCGACTGTTCACATAAGAAAACATCAAGAAATAACCATTTGTGATAGAGATGCGGTGTAGGAATAGGTTGTTTATTAAATCTATCTTCTTTAGATCACCTTTTAAAATATGTAGACAAATTATTAAAGGTGTTTGCTTATCGAACATTTGGAGTAAATCCGAACGCACGGCAATCTGGGTCATATCCTGACCTCGACCTCCTGACCTTGCACTAACCTCTTAATCTCTTAATTAGAAGAGAATGCTCCACAAAATAAGCGTAATAATAAAATTCTTTAACGCTGTAGTATTTTTATCATGGCACTGTAAGAGAAGCCATGGCATCATATCTTATATTAATAGAACCAATCAACGTGCAAAAACATCGAAACATTTGTAATAAAGCAAAAAGCTTTTATTCCAAACCAGCAGTCTTCCAAAGTTAAATTTGAGGATACAAAGGAATTGATTCGCAGTTTCAACTGAAGATTGGTAAGGCACAGACGTTGGATGTGGGTGGAGTGCATGCTTAAAGTTATGTAATGCAGGTCAACCTATAGCACAGAAGCTGAGGCCAATTTGTTTGCAAAATGAACCTTTAGGTATCTGAGATCAGTTTACACATTAATCCTCCGTAGAAGGAGAAAGTCATTTTTGTGTTAAAATTAAGAACATTAAGCTTGAAGAAATGGGTCAAATTTTCAGGCTCGAATATTTGGAAAGGCACGTAATTATATCAATGTATATTAAATTTCATTAGCCTGACTATTGAGGTTAAATGTTACACGCTATGTGTCTACTTTCATTACTTTAATCAGTACTTCAATTTCATCGAAGCCAAGGGTTGTAGTATGTATTGTAGTAAGAATTTCATTTTTGTCTTGAAATAATTGGGAGCTTATAATCGATGATAATCGTTGATGAATTGTTGTTATATTTATTGACACATCTGATACAAACTGTTACTTTCTTGTGGTAAGTAATCAAAAAGGTCATTGCAATCATTTTTTAATTAGTTCATTTGTAGTATCTTCCATACTATAGGCGTTCAGATGGCAGGCTTGTTACCTATAGCTAAGTATTTCCATATTAATTGTGTTCTACGTAGATGATGGCTCGATGTAACCCATCTTGGTATCATTCTGTTGTATCATAGACCTAATCTATCTGTTTATCTACAACTGACATGTAGCCAACCATTGAAAACAAACCTGTTCCAACGAACTCTACAATAAAACGCAGTATGGCATTGATCGTTTTGTTGATAAATACAGTGTTTTAAGAGTCCGTTAATGCAACCGTTTATGTCGCCTTGACGCTCCAGACTGCTTTGCTGATTGAGTTTAAGCGGATACTGTAGAGTAGCGTGTCAGGGGGTGGCGTATTTTCTATAACTGCCTTGAACTTCGCTTTGTTTGTAACTGAATGTAGATTAGTACGATTTATTAAGGGAATCCCATCCGTTTCGACTTGTTTGATGTCATTCATGCGAAACGCTTGAACTCAGTTGTACAGCGAGCAGGGAGCGCTGTTACTCCTAAGTTACATACTGACCAGAAATCGGAGACTGGTAGAGTGGTTTGCTGAAAAAGACCATCATGACGAGTGAGATTATTCTATACTACACTAGCGTGACAAGCAGTATGGAGGTAGGTTGGTGTTTGCATCAATTCTTCTTTCTAAACCACGTAACAGGTTTCCAATCAGTTTCCATTTCGAATTTTGCAACTGGACTGCCCTTTTAACTGTAGGACAGGGGGAGAATTTCGACACGTTGTGTCAACATAAAATTAACATAAACCAGTCAAAAATATAATCGTCTCCTCAAAGAAGGGAACTGGACATTATACTTGACAATAACACGTTTTTAAAATTGACTATATAATCATTCTAATGTAATAAGGAAACAATAAATCGCTTCTTTTTAATAATTCGTTTGAACATTATTAGTCGAGACACATGAGCTAATAAAACAAAATTTGACTTTTTGGAAAGTTGATGCAGGTGTATCAAAGACGATGAATTAAACCTAAGCGTTTTAGTCTTTAATTTCCACCTTGGACGTTTTAGATATATAGAGAGGAAATGAGGACTTGTTTAATTACGCATAAAAAGCAACTAAAACTACGGCAAGGTTATATACTAATTAAAGGATGTCATAAGGATGATCCCTTTGAAGACTTGGCACCCATATGCTAAGAAATATTGGCTCTTGATTATCTTCTTCAACCTAAGAGATCGCTTCCCGGATGTTCCGCTTTTTATGAGGATAAAGGATGGCATCGGTTTGAAATGTAAACATTAAGGATCTGTCATTAGATCGTAAGCAGAATACACACTTTCTAGTCAGATAAAAGCTCGGAGATCATAGATAGCATCGAGACGCCGTCTCCTCGCCCGATGAACAACATGTCCCCTTACTGTATTATATAAGTCTTGGCACAAATCGTTTCTTAAATACAATTATGCTTCCATTACACCGAGAGGGATTACTGTGGATACTTTTGTCATAAGATAAGTTAATGAATTGATCATCAAAATTTTTCTTTTTACGATTAAATGCCACATCTATTACTTGATCTGTTAACCCAAATCCCAGATGAAGATGTGATATTCAAATCTCTTGTGTTCAGTTATTTGGAGATCCATGGAGTCAATGAAATATCCACCAACAAGTTGATGTTCTTAGTAAGAGGCCATAGATACACGCAAGCAAAACTAAAGTTCTCTGGCTATGGTGCCACATATTGCGTCTGCAGAAGATAAATTTTCCCCCAAAGAGTCGTGCATATGGAGATTTCATTAGACCCGTGTATGGGTAACAACTGCAAAGAACCTCCTTAGTTCTAGCTTTCAGCATAACAAAAACAGTGAAATGAAGACCAGAAAACAGTAACAGAACGACGAATGATTCACCGACGCCAGAGTAAGTAGAAATGTTAACAAAGGAGAAGCTGCGGATTTCTTCTATAATTTGACTACGTGACAACTAAAACACTTTAATTTGTATAAAGAACAACCTTGTTATCTCGTCCTCTGTAAGTCACCATCCTCGCCTTTCGCCACTAGTAGCTAAAAATGGGAATGTTTTTCACAATTCTAATGTCTCCCCTAACAGCTCTCTACAGATTTGCCTTGGAACAGGTAGAGAGACATTAAGACATTATTGTGTACTTGGAACCTTGTACAGTTCTTTTTAATTGAAGCTAGCAAGTAAAAATGCTTTTCAATGAAAGGTGACTTTGAGTTAAAACAAAACTCTTACTACGCAAGGAAGATGACAGTGCAGGTCTGGTCAACAGACCACACCTTTTTTAACATGACCATGGGTGGGTTTTTGTGCTCGCCTTTTCCCAAGAGGCCTTTTCTGAACATATTCTGTACTGAACATAAGAAAAACGTTGTATTAGGCTGATGCTGGTGGTGATAATTCGGGATCAACTTCTCAGATTGTTGACTCTACTGTTATACTATTTAGTGCTATGGTAAATTTTCGGTTTGGGAGATCCTGGGTTTGATCCCCAACAGCGCCGTATGCATTTCATGTTTATATATATATATGTTTATATATATATGTATATAAATATATAAACCAAGAGGTTGAACATTTTATCCACTGCTAAATATAGTATCAAAGAGAGCAGACTTCTAATAACGTTTCGCGTTTTTGCTTGATCACTTACCTAACCCTAACCTATCCTAACTACACTTACCTCTTACCTACATAGAAAGATATATATTTTTTCAACGCAGAGAAGACTAGAAACATTAGTACTATTTTATATTTCACACTTATTTGCGTTCCTCAGGTCTTGCCAGAAATCAGCAGGCAGCCGACTATGACACGTCCTTTTACAAGCTTTCAAGGCTGAGTTAGTCATTATGTCCGCATGTTTCACAAAATCTTATTAAATCATGTGCTGCTATTAACTTTATCTGGGATAAAGATACCAGATCTCATCCGTTGATTTAACTTCTTAAAAACCGACTTGCGTACCAGCATCATATAGAAGTTCTGTTTTTAAGAGTTTGATTCCAAAAATGTGAGCCACGGAAGCTGGATGCGATTTCCTTTCGGTTCCTTTTAATCTTGAGATAAAACTTCTGAAATATAATATTAAGCCATTTAATAGCTTTCACAAGGATTTCTTAAGACAGTAGGTTAAAATATAATACTATAGGTAAATGGATAGCAGCCAAAGAATGATTTTCGTCATATTGATATCAGAGAATGATGATCATGGTTGTACATCTTAGTTAATCTATATTACAAATCACTTTGCCCTCCTTTAACGCAAGCGATGGTATCTGACCGTGTTTATACCGATAATTGATGAAACTAATTCTTGATTGGAAGTCTGAATAGCTTGCCAGGCAGAGCCTTTGAATCGTAGGGAATAATTTTTCGTATCCGGACATATGCCCGACGGACAAATCCCCGAACGGACATTTTCCCGAATGGACATCTTCCCGAACGGACGCCTCCCCGACCGGACATATCCCCGTGTGGACATGTCGGGTTTTCCAGGGTTTGTTGGGCACCTTTTATGAACTTGATTAAAATCCATACAGTTTCCTGGCATGCAGATAAATCAACCTAGGACACAATTTGACTTCCCCGCTAAAACATGGGACGAACAAGTACAACGAGAAAATCATAAAAAAGAACAAAATATTGTCAAAGCTTGACCACATTTTAGAGACCCATGCACAGATATTGATTTTACTTGAAAAAAAACTATACCACTGCAAAAAAACCTAAAAATGATTGTACCATGTCCGCGGCGATAAATAATCCGTTGTACACTGCCATTGATTCAGCAAATTGGAAGATATACCCTCCAGAAATTGCAAGAAATACGCTTGTTGGTAATTTTGCAGAAGATTTCGAATGCGATTAGTAACTTCCCTGTAGACACGTTTCTGAAGTGAAGGATTAGAACCACTCGCATCCTCCGCCATTACCATGTCGTTATGGATTGATTCTTGGCGAAGCATGCAAATAAATTAGATGGTTGTATGTGCATGATCCACCGATTCTTTAAAACGGTTGTGCCATCCCTCCAAATGGTTATTGGTTCGAGGTAAGTCACACGTCCATGCATATTCCACATTTCGTGGGCGAATCTGGGAGGCAGCTGCCGCCCCCAACGTAATTCGCCAATGTAGTTTGTTTCGAAGTAGTCGAGCAGAGGCCGTTCGAGAAGGCCACAGACATTGCACAAGGCTGTGAAAGCAGCAATCGTGTCACCTACAGGGACAAACGCAATTACCATCAACATCCGCACGTTAAATCGAAATACGTGATTGTTGTTCTAGCTGATTTGTAAGCCCGGCTCTTGAATTCGTTTGAATATGTTCTTTGACAAATGAAAATGACACCCGATGACGGAAACGCCCGGGTGAAAAGCAGCAATCATGACGGACTCAAAATCCATCATTACACTATTCGGGGTATGATTATTGGTCAGATTCCTTAGCTGATTCAATATTTCTGTGTATGTCACCGCTGTCTTTTTCGGGAGTAGGCAATAGAACCTAACTACATTAAAACCGGTGTTGTTAAGCCCGTGTACGGTATAAAGTGTCTACTCTGCCCTCTATCTTCGCTACTGAATTGAGGGACACATCCCCCAACTTTTTAACGCATATGAAAAGTCCCCACCAGAAGGGTTAAGATGTATTCTGTAAGGGTCAACATTACGGTCGGAGAAATGTCCGGTCGGGGATGTGTCCAGTCGGGGATATGACCAGTCAGGGAAATGTCCGGTCGGGAATGTGTCTGTCGGGGGTGTGTCGGTCGGGGATGTGTTGGTCGGGGATGTGTCCGGGAATTCTGTTATCAATGTATTGCCTGAAAGGAAAACCTGAAAGAACCTAAAGGTATAAGAAAATTTTTGTTTACATCTAAATGTTGAAATAGGATTGGAAAAATGTTACCTGACTTTTCGAAAATACCTAAGAGAAACTAAAATTAGAAAATAACTTTGTTTGAAGAGATACTGGAGAAAAGTGAAAATGTCACCACCGGGATTCGAGCCCGGGACCCACGCATTCGCGGAGTGCTGCTCTACCAACTGAGCTATGATGACCCGGTGATAATATATTTCACTTTTCTGTAGTTGCAACATCAGCTCATGATACTCTATCTGTGGACATCGCATCCAGCTCTACGCAATTTTTGAGACCAGCCTTTCCGGGCCATGCGACGTGACCATGGAAGGACTGTCATCTTGCCCATCATGCTGTTCACAGCCCATTTAAATTAGGAAGTGTAATAAAGAAGGGAGGATTTGAAAGTATCAAATAACTTTGTTTCGATATCAAAAAGTTCAAAAAGAATATAAAAATCAATGTTTTATAGTTGTTTTGAAAGTAGCCATACTAAGTTACTATACATCAAAAGAGAGACCATTGTGCAGCTTTGCTCCGGAATACTTTAATAGCTTTTAAGATATTTGAGCTTTAGAGTTTCTAATTTCAATACTTAAATATGGTTTTCCGTACATTTCCTGTCATTTTCCGTTCCAAAATAACTCTTAAAGTTGCTATATTTGTAGTTCCATTCAATGCATGGTCGTATTATCATGAGGCCTGTTGATCTTATGATCGACTCTGGCGACGTTTTGTCACGTGACGTATTGCCTCAACGTACTCGTTCACGTCATTTAGTCAAGGGTATTTGCAGTTATTGAGATACAGGATATCACGGTACCTGAAACGAGTACGGCAATCGAGTTGTAGAAGGTAGAATAGGTGTCAGCTGTCTCATGTGAAAGTAATTATTAGAGAAAATATAGTCTACTTCTCTCCTTCTTGTATCTGTTCTCAACGTTTGAATTCTTGCTTGAATTTTGATCGATGATACAACCGAGATAATAAGACTATGTCGTGAAATAAATTGGCTTATTGGCAAAGGTTGACGTGCATGACAGATCGTTGCTGACTTACATTTTTTGAAGTTCCAAACAGCATTTATTCTGTTTTTAGGTTGCGAGCTTAAAAATCAGTTTGTTGTCATTGCACATAACGTAAAAATTACTGCGTCATCAGCACAGGCATGATAAAACAAAATGATCAAGATTTGCCCTATTATCAACCGTTGCAGCACTCCGCACTGGAACTTTTCAGCATCGGAAAGAGAGATACCCAAATGTACATACTAGTTCCTATCAAACAGATAGTCCTCAAATCAATCAAAATCTTTGACCAGAATTCTAAACAACCAAAGCTTTGAAATCGGTTTTGTAAGGCTGCTTTATTTATAAATAATGTTGACGCAAATTCTGTTTATCGTTGTTGACTGAAACCAACTTACCTTCGTTTACAAGGCTATCATTTTCAAGGCACTGGCCGGGGAAGAGTGGCTAGGGAATACTTTCTCTATGATTTATAGAGTGGAGGACTAACCGATATCAGAAAGTTATTTTAAATACGGTCTCTCAGTTACCGTGTCCATAGAAATTTGTGTGGTTCTTGAAAGAGGCTCTGCTTCTATTTCATAGCGCCTTTTTACTACGAGCGGTGGAATACTTTCGATGCCAGCAGATTTCTTGTGTTTAAGTTTGCGTAGTTCATTGTCGAACACGTAAAAGAAGGAACGAAATTTATACCCAACTGCGTTGGCCAATCATATCAAATAGCAAACAATACCTTAGATGGCTAGATTAGTGTTGTTTTGACCAATCAGTGACTATACAATTGAGTAGTTAACCAAAAATGTCCGATGAAAAGGCAAATTATTCCTGTCTAAAAAGCAACAGATGTCTTGATTTAGTGTGGGCTGATTCCAGAACAACTAAGTGAAAGGAAGGTCCAATCTTATCAAGATACAGAAAAAGTTATCCATCTACATTTTGCGCAGTCTGAATTTTCGAGTAAGTACTGTCCAAGTGTCACATTGCTTGGTAGTGTCTCTGGTGTCTGAAACGCCAGAAAGTTGTTTCCTTGTAGGAGTTGATGCTTAGAGAATACGTAAAGGAATATGCTGCTTGACTTTTTTTTTATTTAATGCGCTGTATATTATATTCATATCTACACATTAATAAATGTGCATACAGATGACATGAAGCTGGAAGTAGACTAAAGGTAACGCTATATTATGTACAGGTGACGATGCAATAGTCTATAAAATATATTCAATGAAGCTACCTTAAACTGAAATTGTCTTAAAAAGAATACTCTAAATATTTACAGGTAAAAACTCCCTATATCTCTCTCCCCTCTTCCAAAGAATAAAGGATAAGAAAAACGTAATGCTAAAAAGTTACGATATTTTCTGTACTATATAATCAAAGACGGAAGTTTTTAAAATATAATTGATATGTGAATTTAAATGAATACGTCTTAAGGTCCGACTTAAACTAATTAACCTTGTCCTAAGCTCTCAAAGTATAAAGTATAGCGATGTAAAGAGAGAGTGCAGCTGCAACAAATGTTCTGTCTCCTGTTTCTTTCCTTCTCCGAATCCGAAGTAATGTAACGTGCGTTGCCAAATCGTAACTTTTAATTGGTATGCCTCTTGAGACATATAAGTATGGTTGGATCTAACGGAGCATATTAAACTTTTGATCTAAGTAAAAAAAGCTGTTGTGTTGGAAGTAACTGTTGTGTAGATGAGAGACGAAACTACACACAGCTTTCCTCCAAGAACTTTATGTTGGTACTAAATCCAGTTACAGAATTACAGGAAGGTTGTAAGCTGTAATTAACATTTCACTTACGATATATTCATTTCTTTTCGACAGATTCGGAAACAGCAGCAGTATATACAGTTCATCCTTGAGAGTAAGAAATTTAATTTTACCTCAGAAGATATTGCTGCCTCTAGAGATGCAAAAGAGAAGATGAGACAACTCGCTGGAGATCCAAAGGCATTACCACCTCAGATAGCTAACGGGGAGGTCTACTGTGGGGTAAGTTATTTCCTAGTTACTCAAAATTAAGACAAGTACTTAACCTGAAGTGTTGGAGAGAGAGAATTTAAGCAGATTCTAGGAATAGTGCCCAAAGAAGTACTTTTTAAAGCCAATGCATCATTTCAATGGTAGTTGTGACGTTTACGGGTAGCATTGCCAACCACCATTGACTTGTATATAATTGTTATTTAAATAAATTATTAGCGGTACAGAATATTAGAATGAAATGCAGCAGAAGATTCATTCTGTTTGGCTGAAAAAGCTGTTTTCGAATGACACTCATCAGAACCTACAACGTCATTATTACATATCTAAGAGGATCAAACGGTTCGATAACTTAACAATGATTGGTTAACAAAACGGACGTACATAGAAACACAATTAGAACAAACGAACATCTAAGACAAAATCAAACAGATTGAATTGTCTTCTGCATTCTATTCTAAGCATGATTTTGCAAGCAAAAGTCAGTCATTGCCTGGTGATTTTGAATGTAAGAAGACAAACACACCTTGTATTAAGGTGTGTAGTGGAAGTCAATCCTCTTTTGATGTGAAATCCTAACGTAAAGCAGCATTCTCTCGCGTGCGCACACAACACTAACGCATGCTGCTGCTATTTTTAAGAATATTTATATTCTCATCCCAAAACGGAGAGAATGCATACAGCCACTCGCAATGTATGCAGACGTGAAGAGCAATAGATCATTTAATGAAGAAATCTCGTG
>JAAAKL020006848.1:0-16382 GCA_010016065.2 Carybdea cf. marsupialis auct. non (Linnaeus, 1758) | reverse complement strand
GATCACCACATCCTCTTGCTCAGCATTTTTGAGATACTGAGATAGGTTATCTTTCACTTCTTTGACACTGGCAATTTTCATCTGATGCCCCCTCTCTTTTATGGCTATAATTATAGCCACTTCTAAGCCAGCTGTCTATGCAATCCCATTTGGATGCAACAGGAAAAGAGGACGGATTAATTTTTTGGGAGTGGAGCTATCAGATACGGCATTCCTCTGTGCAATCCTCAAGTCATCGGAGCAGGGTGTTGCGGGGAGAAAGGTTGGGGAATCGACTAAAGTCGCGATCGGCCGTCCATATCGATGCGCATAGACCAATATATTTTATCAACGGCAATCATCTTCCACGACCCTCATACGCTCGTTCTCGTATGGCCTCCAAGATGCTCCTTCCATATCGGGCTGAAGCCCCTTTCTTTTATAAGATGCTTTGCGGAGGCGAAATTGTTTCGAGCGTTGATGTTCAGCAATTACATGCCGTAGTCCTTCTTCAATCAATGCCTTAACTGTCGTTCGATGATTGGCTGCGATCTTTTTGGCTTCATCGAGGAGGGGTTGAGGAATATCTAAGGTCGTTTTCATACATACAGAGGTATCATCTAGTATCGCTATATGTCCATAGACTGACGTACGATTCAAATATCATTGGAAAGTTTTTCATAGAAAAGAAGGAAAAGGCGCAGGTTGCATGTTTGATGATAGCGAGCCTGAGACGTTGAATGATTTTTCCCAATAACAAAAAAAGTTGATATTCGTTGTAACAAAATAAATGTAGGATTGACCCTTGACATATACCGAACGTTCGGTACATAATGGCAAGCATAAGGATTGAATATGCCTATCACGAAAGTCAACGAAGACGAATTGCTGGATCGCCTCACATGTGTATTTCGAACGCATGGGTTTGAGGGAGCCAGCCTAAGCTTGATATCCAAAGCCACGGGTCTTCAGCGGGCCAGCCTCTATCATCGGTTCCCTGGTGGAAAAGAAGAAATGGCTAATGCTGTTTTGGAGCGGGCTTGGACCTGGCTTAATAAAAAAGCCTTGGCCCCTTTGACTGGCTCGGGAACGCCCCAAGAACGGATCCAAGAGATGGCTGAAGGGCTTCATGCATTTTTTAATGGAGGACAGCATAGTTGCTTGTTGGACTCCCTCTCATTTGGGGCTGAAGAGACGGTGTTGAGACAACATGTGCAGGAGGGAATGGGGGCTTGGGTCGAGGCCATTGCGAAGGTGGCTCGCGAAGCGGGAGTATCTCCAAAGAAAGCTCGTCAACAGGCACAGGATGCCATAACCCGAATTCAAGGTTCGTTAGTGATGGGCCGGGTTCTTAAGGATTGCGGACCATTTGAACGAACGTTGGCCGAACTTCCCCAAGTTGTGCTCGGAGAGAAATATAAAAATAGTCGTTCACGATAACAAGGATATACAAGGTTAATAGGGCCATTTTTTTTGTCCTTCGATTTTACCGAACGTTCTGTAAATTTTAGCAAAACCAAATATCAATCAGCTGATGCAATCTAAGTGACACAGCGCAACACACATGCTTCATACCTACGGAGGATTTTGGGCACGGCTATAACAATTATTTTTCTAACAAGGAGGACAGCATCATGAAAATCGCAATCGTCATTTTTTCAGATCCCAAGAATGGTTCAGAAGAAGCTCTCGGACGTGTGTTTAACGGCTTGGCTGCAGCCTATGACTTTAAGCAGGCAGGGGATGACGTCACAATCATTTTTCAAGGAGCCGGCGTCCGTTGGACCGGAGAACTCATGAAAAAAGATCATCCGGCTCATGAATTATTTGAAGCCGTGAAGGACCAAGTTGCTGGAGTGTCCTGTGGCTGTGCCGATGTGTTCGGCAGCTCGGAAGAAGCGACCAAATCCGGGTTTGATCTCATTAAAAATAATCCGGTCCCTGGAACGACCGGGATGTCCAGCTTTCGAACCTTGCTTACTGAAGGTTCGACTGTTCTGACGTTTTAAATGATAGCCCCTTGTTGCATGGAGGTGTGAAAAGACGCGCCTCCAGCACCGGGGTTCAGATTTCTCACATGAGGAGTTGAACGATGAAGATCGAGAATCCATATCATGAAGGTGAATTACAAGTTCAAGAGCGGGTGGGTGTCTTGGAGGAAGGCGCGCAGAACTCACGCGTCATTCAAGATTCCATCATCAAAGGTGCCTTAAGGTTTATCGGTCAACTCCCTATGGCAGTGTTCGGCAGCCTGGACCAAGAACACAATGTCTGGGCATCAGTATTCATTGGAAAGCCCGGCTTCATGCAAGCAGAGGACGAACGAACCGTCAACTTCAACCTGACAGGCATCATGCACAATGCCGACGACCCCTTTTGGGTGAATATACAAGAGAATCAAAAAGTTGGAATGCTGGCGATTGAGCTGGCATCACGCAGACGTTTGCGAATCAACGGTAAGATTTCTCGAATTTCTGATAACCATCTCCGTCTTCATGTGGACGAGTCATATCCTAATTGCCCCAAGTACATTCAACGACGATACCTCACCTCGTCACATAATGAAATCGATGTTGCCTTGCCAGTTTCTGAGCACGGAAAAGTTCTTGGAGATCCGCAACGGGAAATTATCACGAAGGCGGACACATTCTTTGTGGCCAGCGTCCATCCTGAGCGTGGAGTCGATGCTTCACACCGAGGCGGCAATCCTGGGTTCGTCACAATCGTGAATGACCGCACACTTCGCATTCCCGACTATCAGGGGAATTCCATGTTCAATACATTGGGTAACTTTACGGCGAATCCACGGGCCGGATTAATTTTTCCCGACTTGGAAACCGGTCGAACCCTTCAAGTCATTGGAAGACCGGAAATTCTGTATGACGTGGAGGGATCAGCCGAAGAGACCGGTGGTACGAAACGATATTGGCAACTCTACGTTGATCGCTGGTTGGAGGTGGCTCACACCTCACGGTTGAATTGGGAGTTACTGGATTATTCACCCTATAACCCATCACTCACGAACGGTACAGGTGAGTAAGGAGGGCGTCATGGAATGTCGACGTTGTCATGGCTTGATGGTCCGGGATCGACTGTATGATCTTCAGGATACAAACATTCATTGTGATGTGTGGCGGTGTGTGTGTTGCGGAGATGTTTTTGATGGGCTGATTCTCATGAACCGAACAAGATCGGGGTCCCGGCTTCTTCCAAGAAAAGAAGTTGGTGTATCTCAGGAACTCACCGCAGCGTGATGAAATCAATTTCTTTCACACAGGGTGAGCGAGGAATAACAACATTATTGAATCGTCTCAAGCTGGTAATTGTGGATTTTGAGGGCAAGCAATTTTTCATTCATTATGAGGGGGCCGGGCCATGAATGCATCTACACCTTCTACACTGACTTCTTCAATGTCAATGGGAATGTACGAACTCGAAAACTCTGTACAAGAACTCATTTCTGACACCTTGGTGTCGAAACGAGCTCATCAGAGTTCGATGACTTCCGATACCAAGAGCAAGGACCGTGAATTAGTGCAAGCTCTGCGGGATGGAGATGAGACGGCATTCAATTCTCTGATCACTCGATACCATTCTCGGTTGGTTCGGCTCGCTGGGACCTATGTTCGATCCGAAGCCGTGGCAGAAGAAGTGGCTCAAGAAACCTGGTTAGCTGTTTGGGAAGGCATTGATCGTTTTGAAGGACGCTCGTCACTTAAAACCTGGCTCTTTCAAATTCTTACGAATCGAGCCAAAACGAGGGGAATACGGGAAAGCCGCTATGTGCCATTTTCGTCTGCCTCCACTGCAACTGACGAAGAAGACAATTCCGCAGTAGAACCGGAACGGTTTCAGGCCTCTGGATACCTGGCGGGACATTGGGCGATATCGCCAACAACATGGGATGAGAAGACCCCTGAGCGTCTGCTGTTGTCCAAGGAGGGTTTAGCTCAAATCGAAGAAGCCATCCACGCGCTTCCTGCGAATCTTCGGCAAGTCATTATACTTCGTGACATCGAAGGGATTGATTCAGAAGAAATTTGTCAGATGTTACAGATTACCGCTACTAACCAACGCGTGCTTTTGCATCGAGCTCGTTCAAAGGTTCGGAAAGTACTCAGCCAATACCTTCAGGGGCAGATTGTTCAGACGTAGATCCATTCGTTTTTCGTTTCAAAACGATCTTCTGTCTTAGAATTTCTGAACATATAGGTTTCCAAAACTTTTTTGTACATTCATCCTGAATGTTACATGCCATTTTTCAATCAATGTTTATCAAATGTGCTCACGTATTTCATAAATAAAAAATACTACAAAAATTGTTTGCAAGTTGTAACGAAAGCTCTACCCATCGTACTACATCGAAAATATACAGATCTGTATACATTAAAAACAATGCCCTAACTATTTACAAAGGAGACTTACCATGAGAGTTGTCAAAACATTATTGCCGGCCGTTGCCTTGTTGGTCGCCGTGGTTGCTACACCGGTCTTTGCACAAGATTACAGCAAGAGTACGCCGGGCATCAGTGGTTATGACCCTGTCGCTTACTTCACTCAAGGCAAGCCCATGAAGGGAAATGGGTACAACGTCGCAGATTACCAAGGTGTGACCTATGCCTTTGCCAATGAAGACAACCGGGAATTGTTCGAGGCCAACCCTGAAAAGTACGTCCCAGCCTATGGAGGGTGGTGTGCGTATGGGGTAGCAGTTGGGAAAAAATTTGTGGCCGATCCTCAGGTGTGGAAGATCGTCAAAGGAACCTTGTACTTGAACTTGGATCGAAACATTCAAGCCAAGTGGAATAAGGATATCCCTGGCTACATTGAAACAGCGGATTCGAATTGGAAAGAAATTCGCGACAAAGCACCATCCGACTTGTGATTGAAAAAAGAAAAAATAGACAAACTTTTCATTCAACAAAGTCTCCTCAAAACCCCCTCTCCCCTTGAGGGCTTCGGTCCCAAGGGGAACGAAGGGTTGGGGTGAGGGGGGAATACGAACTGAAAAGAAAAAATTTACACAAAACAATAAGGAGCCATGAATCATGTTGAACAGCAAGAATCTCACAATCATATTTGGTTCAACGTTTGTTCTGGTTGGCCTGCTTGGATTCTTTCCAAATCCGATTGTTTCAACCAATGGTCTTTTCGAGGTCAATACTATGCACAATTTTGTGCATCTTCTCACCGGCGCAGCCTTTTTGTTCGGTGGGGTGATGTTGAACGGGAAAGAGTATGTGACTTTAAAAACCGTCACCGCTGCCTATTTCGGTGTGGCGATGCTGGGATTTTTCACGAGCGGGAATATGCTTTTGGGTTTAGTTCACATCAACGAAGCCGATCGGTGGCTCCATTTAGGCTTGGCGATCGCCATGATGATTGCAGCAATGGCAGTTTCAAGACCGAAGGCCCAACTACTTACACATTAACCAATGCGGTGAATAAATCAAATCATTCACAAGGAGAAACATGATGAAGACAACTATCAAATCAATCATAACTGGAACGATAACAAGCGTGATGTTGATCGGAAGCTTGATGACCACGGTTCAAGCCATGCCGAAAAGCGAACCAACCTTTAACGACTTGGAAATCGCGCATATCGCCTATACCGCGGGCGCCATCGATATTCGCTATGCCCATCTGGCGCTGGCCTTGTCCGATGATCCGGAGGTTCGAAAATTTGCATCCTTGATGATTCAGGATCATTCAGCAGTAAACAGTAAGGCCTTGGCCTTGGTTAAGAAGCTCAAAATTACCCCGCAAGATAATGCGATGAGTCAGCAATTAAACAGGCAAGCTGCACAAATCAGGAACGAATTATCCCAGCTTCGCGGTGAAGAGTTTGCCAAACGTTATGCAGCGAATGAGCTTGGCTACCATCAAACGGTCAATAATGTCGTCGAAAACACGTTCATCCCGAAAGCAAAAAATCCAGAATTGAAAGCTCTTCTAACTGGCGCATTGCAGACCTTTAAAGTCCATGAAGGTCATGCTGAGTCCATGAACAAGAAGGCCATGTAACAACCAAGAGGATGTGACAGACGATGCGAATCATCATTGGATTGCTTGCGATTCTGTTAATGAGCGGGGAGGCTGTTCCTATGCCCATGGGAAAATCGGCCTCCCTTCCTCGGCAGCACATCGTGGAGATCCTAGCCTTTAGTTTTCAGCCCAAGCGTACGGTGGTGGCTCCAGGAGACACCATCATATGGATTAATCGAGACTTTGTCCCCCATACGGTGACGCCCAACAGCGGAACATGGAAATCACTAAAATTAGAAGAAGGCCAATCTTTGAAAGTGGTCGTAGAAAACGATGGGATCTATACATACTTTTGCCAATTTCACCCCCATATGACGGGTGTTCTGACAGCTCGTTAAGAAAAGAAAGTAGAGGCGAACATGATCACAAAACCATGCGGCACTCAAAAAATGACGAGGAGAATTCGAGGAAAGATGGTTCCCGTTCTTCAAACAGAGGGAAGAGTACGCTTGCGTTACAAGACATACCATTATCGTAAGGGGCAGTTGGCCCCTGCGTTCTATGTTGGATGGCAGCCCGGCACGGAGGAAGTTTCAGGGTTTCCTCTTTACACATTGATTGAGAACATTCCGGGCCATCCCCAATGGTCTACCGTATCAGGTAAGACTTTGGAGGATGCTGGCTATAGGCTTCCATCTAGAATGATTGGAGATCAGCTCTTTATGTAATCTCAATAAAATTGTTGGAGTGAAAGAAGAAGAAAGGAAATGCTGCCATGAGTACGAGCACTTTAAAACACATGAAGCGTGATGTGATTGAAAACATCTTGACGTCGCCAGTTCGTCTCGGGCCATATGAGTTAACCAACCGGATAGTCATGGCACCGTTGACTCGAAACAGAGCAGGCGTGGGGAATGTTCCTCAAGCCATGAATGTTGAATACTATGCCCAACGTGCGTCGGCCGGCCTTATCATCACAGAGGCCACTCAAATTTCTCCGCAAGGTGTCGGCTACCCCAACACGCCTGGTATCCATACAAAAGAGCAGGTGAATGGCTGGAAAAACGTGACTCAGGCTGTTCATCAACGGGGTGGAACGATCTTTCTCCAACTTTGGCACGTGGGTCGAATTTCTCACCCGTCATTGCAACCGAACGGAGCGCTCCCGGTGGCGCCTTCAGCCATCAGGCCGAAGGGAGAAGCCTACACGTATCAAGGGCTTCAGCCGTTTGTCACGCCACGTGCATTGGAGACAGAAGAGATTCCCGGAATTATTGAGCAATACCGGTATGCGGCACAACACGCGATTGAAGCAGAATTCGACGGTGTGGAAATCCACTCTGCAAACGGCTACCTCTTGGATCAATTTCTTCGCGACGGCACGAATCATCGCACCGATGCTTACGGTGGTTCCGTCACGAACAGAGCTCGATTTCTACTGGAAGTCACGGAAGCCGTGAGCGAGGTGTGGGGTGCAGATCGAGTGGGAGTGCGAATCTCACCGGTACATGCCTTTAACAGTATGCATGACTCGCAGCCACACCTGACATTTGGCTATGTGGCCAAACAATTGAACAAGTTTGGCCTGGCGTACCTGCACGTGGTGGGGAGTCGGTATGCTGACGGCGCGTACCCGGTTCATTCCGTTCAACCCTTCGACGAACAAATGCTGCGTGATGCTTTTCAAGGAACTTACATCGCGAACGCAGGGTATGATCGTGATCGGGCGCTTGCGGCACTTAACTCGGGGGAGGCTGATCTCATCGCCTTTGGATCCATGTTTATAGCCAATCCGGATTTGCCGTTGCGGCTGGCATTGAACGCATCGCTGAACGAACCGGATGTCTCAACTTTCTATGGTGGGGATGAAAAAGGCTATACGGATTATCCATTCCTGGATTATGCGGTAGAAGCAAATGGGTTGGCTCAGATGGCCTGAGAAGTTCGATGAAAATTGAAGGAGCTTGCATCATGACCATGACAATCTTCCAACAAACCACCAAATCAGCCCCTGTTAAAGCATATGAAACTTTTGATACCACATGGCCGTACAAGGCGAGGTATTCTACGGCCGGGGGCTTTGCCATGCATTATATCGATGAAGGGAAGGGGGAGACGCTGCTCTTCGTACATGGAGAGCCAACCTGGGGCTATCTGTTTCGCCACCAAATTGCCTCGCTCAAAGAGAAATATCGGGTCGTTGTCCCGGATCATATGGGCTTTGGCAAAAGCGAGACGCCGGATCATCGCACCTATTTCCTGCAGGATCATATCGACAACCTCGAAGTCTTTATGCTGGATCTTGCTTTAACGGACATCACGTTGGTCATGCATGACTTCGGTGGTCCGGCCGGAATGGGTTTGGCCATTCGCCACCCCGATCGCATTAAACGGATCATCAGCGTCAACGGACCCACACCGTTAGGGCAAAACGATCTGATAGACCGAATCGAGGCTAATGTTGCGGTTTCGCCATGGTTTCAATGGATCTTAAAGGCTGAAGGGGAGGGCATACTCGAAAAAATACTTGGGGAAAGTCATTACAACATCTTGAGCACGCTCAAGCTCAATGGTTTTGTCGACAATTCAATCATCAGTGACACCTGGTTGGAGGCTTATCGCGCCCCGTTCCCTCACCCGGCCTATGCGTTAGGTGCCATTGGATGGGCGAAGGGCTATGCCACAGGCAAGCATCAGTTCGAGATGCCATCTGAGGAGGTTAAGCGTTTGCTATCTTCGAAGCCTGCACTGGCCATTTGGGGTAAGCAGGATCACACGTTGCACGGGGAACATTTTCTTCCCCTATTCCGCTCGGCTTTTCCTAACGGTATGGTTCACGAAATTGACAAGGCCGGACATTACAGTCCCGAAGATCAGCCAGCATTGGTGGGACATCTTATCGATCAGTTCATGGAAGGGACGAAATGACTCCGTCCTTATCCTTGCTCCTTTGGTTTCTTCATATTCTTATGTTGAAAGATCTTTAAATTTGAACTTATTTGTCTATTCTTTTCTTGAGTTGATGAGATGGTTCGTCCATTCCTCTACCATCGAAGACCAACAACACGTCATGAATTTTTTCACATTTAATTTTAAACAACTGTGCGATGTGAATCATTCGATCAGGTTTTTGGTATTCATAAAAAACGGCTACTGAGTCGTCCTTTTCTGTCATGCTCAGCACCTTGTACCCACATTGTTCTGGTAGATCTTGTTTTAAACTTTTCAGGTATTCTGCAGAGGAATGATAGGAATGGAAGGTTCCTGTGAACGTCAAGTCAGGCGCAAGAATATGTTCAAGGCCAACGATATCGCTTTCACAAAAGCAGCGGAGATATTCTTTCGCAATTTCTTGATTAGTCATAACGGTATGTTGCCTAATCCTGAAGCTTGTAGTGGAGAAGTTTGAGGATCGGTTGAGCGTCGTGTTATGCCTTATGGGCAGTTCCCCAATAATTAAATGCAGCAAACTTTGGACCTTGAAGATACTGAGAATCCATTGAGCGGATGGTAAAGCCGCCCTTCTCTATAAAGTGTGGAATCGGACGGTTGAGATGACAGCCGCCGGCAATCTTTTTCCATAGTGGACTCAGCCGCTCTTGCCAGCGACGCACTCCTTCATCCGGCGCAAGACCATGTTCACAAAAAATAAGCTTACCCGCTGGCTTCAAAGCCCGGTGCATCTGTTGCAGCGCTTTCAGCCAATCGGGAATCGTACACAACGTATAGGTGAGTAATACGGTATCCACGCTATCGTCGTCGAGTGGAATTTCCTCTCCTGGTAAGTCTAGCCAACGGACTTCAAAAGGAGCACGAACCAGGTTGGCTTGAGCTTTCTTTCGCATGCCATCTGATGGCTCTAGCCCCCAAACAAGTTCAACCTTTTTAGGATCATAGAAGGGGATATTCAATCCAGACCCCATCCCCACCTCTAACACTCGGCCTTCGGCTAGAGGCACCACTTTTTCTCGTTGTTCCTGAATGACTGTTAGTCCGCAAGCCAAGTGTATGAGGTGGGGTAAACAGTATTCTTCGTAGAAACCCATATTGCTAAGGGGCCAGGCTGAAATTAATTCAGCCCATCACAGGACCTCAAGGGTTTTTTATTTTACGGTGATTTCCACGGAGTCTGAAATATTCAGCATATCGTGATCATGGTTGGCCACTTTTACGGTAATCGTGTGTCGGCCAGGTGCGACATCCTTAAAGGTTCCTTTGAATCCCTTTTGATATTTTCCATCCAAAAATACATGAGCGTGATCAGCGTTCACCCCTTTTCTCAGAGCATAGGATAGTGTAAAGGATGATCCAACTGTCGCGCCGTTTTGTGGTGAGGTGATCGTCAGTGCCGACCCATCATTCAGGTCAAGGTGTTTCCCTGCTGCAAGGCTTTGACTGGTCCATCCGATGAGCCCAAACAGTACGAACGCACATAAGGCATAACGCATACGTTTACTCCTTTAAATAAAATGAGGTGATAGAGATTCTGTACATGACCTAATATCATTTTGCCAGCTGGTTAGTCATGGCTTCAAGTTTGTCAAAAGTCAATGGCCACAGAATTAGAGGCTGCGATGTTCATAAGCGATCATATTTCGCGAGGATCGTTGTGGCTGAGACGGCACTCTCGAAGTACTGGCGTTTGATTTGAAGATATTCATCGTGAGAAAAAAAGGAATCCATTGAATCTTGATTGGGAAAAGATATGGTGAACACTCGATTCATTGGTTCAGCTGTCCTTGCACAAAGAACTTTAGAGATCTGGAAATCGTATCCAATTTCTCCACCGTACCGCCTGAGAATTGCTGTCATCTGTTCTCGATATGTTCGATATCTTTCATCATCTACAACTTGGAGCCCCACAAACATTTCTATGGCCATTTTGATAATCCCTTTGATGTCTTGATTGATAACGGCTGAGTCTAGGTTAGATTGTAAAAAGCGGATTCTCGTAGTCTGAACGCTACTCACTTGGTATCGGCAACCCATGTTGTTTCAAGAAGCTTAGTTTATCCCAATAGCCGCGTTGAAACACAATTTGCCCTTTTTGAATGTGGAAAAACCCGCACCCACGTAACCCAAGAGGGTCCCGCCATTCCAAGATCCCCCATTCGCCATCTTCTGAAGAGATTCTCAATTATGCAAGTCATCTCAGCCCGCGCAAACTCTTTTGTAAACATTTGATGTATAGCCTCTCGACCCTCGACCGGACTCTCAGCCACCTGATGATTCACAGCATCTTGACTATACAGAGAGGCAAGAGTATCGATGTCAGCCCTATTAAATGCGTGGACCCATTTTTCGACTAAAGATTTAGGTGACAGCATAGCCATCTCGTTTCGGTAAGTCTTTCATGTGAAATCCAGTTTTACGTTCTTTTTCCAGTCAACTTCGTTATCACAAATTTTTAAATGAATAGCAAGAATTGGATAGATTTCCATCCCTCAATGCGTTATTTGTACATGATAAACAAACGTACGAAAAGTATTGGGCGAGAAAAGTGAAAGGGTGTTGATTCTTGCAATAGTCTTCCCGCAATATGCCGAATTCTAACAGTCGTTATTGAAGATGGAGATTCAGAGTACCATGATTTCACACGAGCAGGCTCACACATTTGCCACATCATGGATTGAATCCTGGAACCGGCATGATCTCGATAGTGTAATGAGCCATTATGCGGATGATGTCGAATATTATTCGCCCTTTGTTGCTCGTCTCTTCAATGAGCCTACAGGTCTGATAAGAGGAAAATCTGAAGTTCGAGCCTATTTAGAAAAGGGTTTAGCTAGCTATCCTGATTTACACTTTCAACTGTTTCATGTGTTTCTGGGGGTATCGAGTCTTGCCCTCTCGTACCAAAGCGTGAACAACCTCTTGGCAACAGAAGTGTTTGAGCTCAATGAGGAAGGACTGATATCACGAGTGCTGGCGCATTACACAGAACCGGTTCAAGCAAACTGAAGTGTGCACCTTCCTGTGGAGACGAATGGCAGAAAAGTATTGACGAATAGGCCGGAATTTTAAAGCTAAGCCTTTAAAGATTCGTATGAAAGGAAAGTATCCAATGTCTGTCAAAGAACATAATGTTGGAGTGGGCGTAAAGTGGAGCTCAGCGGGAAAAGACTATGACGAAATCAGTCGGCAAATCGCCGATTCAATTCAGCACGCTGTGGATAGATTGGCTCCTCGTCCAGGTGAAGATATCTTGGACCTTGCCACGGGAACCGGTTGGACTGCAAGGCTCGTGGCTGCTTCTGGCGCCAAGACCACAGGCGTAGATATTGCTGAAGAAAAAATAGCTGCAGCGCGATCGTTAAGCGACAAATCTATCGATTTCCGTGTGGGCGACGCAGAGGCGTTACCATTTGAGGACGAGACGTTCGATGCCGTGGTGTCGACATGCGGGATACAGTTCGTGACAAAACCCGAGGACGCCGTAGCAGAGTTGGCTCGCGTGCTTCGTCCTGGAGGACGCTTTGTGGCAACGCTGTGGACTTCAGAGAACAGTGTGGCGGAGATGTTCAAAATCTTCAAGAAATATATGTCTCCGCCACCAGATCCTAATAAAGCTCCACCCTCACCATTTCTCTGGGGCAAACGCGAACGTATAGTTGAACTGTTCAGCAAAGACTTCGACTTTGGAATTGAAACTGCCGTGTCCTATTACCGAACGACGGATCCTGAAGATGCCTGGCGAGCCTTTAGCAACAGTTATGGTCCGGCCAAATCCCTAGCGGCGTCCCTCGATGAAGCACGTCGAGAGGAGTTAAGGGCGGATTTTATTGGGCTGTATGAGAACTATCGAACTGAACTCGGTGTATTGTGCCCTCGGGAATACTTTCTCGTCCATGCAAGGAAAAAATAAAGGGCCTGTGTGAAAAAAGATTTTGGGGATAGTCCCAATAGTAATCTGATTCTTATTAAATTACTATTTTGTTAATAGAAGACTTGCCACCATTAGTCTCACTGATTCTTTTACTTATTCAGATAATCGCCCAGGATTCCTCTGCTGTGTTCATCATCATGGCAATACACGCACAGGTTCTCCCAATTCGACCCGTTTGAGGGATTGTTGAGGTGATTTCCATCTTTATGATGCACGGTAAGCAGGTGTTTATTCTTGAGGTCGAACTCTCTTCCGCATTTGGCACAGATGAGCCCATGTATCTTTAACGATTGTTCACGATAGTTGCTAGAACCAGCGTTATGTTTCCGTAGCTCTTTGACGACCCCTTCAACAGGCTTACTTGCTTCGACCTTTCGGAGACGTCGCAGTTTGTGCCTCCCTCGGTATTGCCCTCCCATTGTTCATGACCTCCAAAAGGAATGTATCCTACCTTGCAGACTATTGTATCTTGACTCTCAACTAATGCACCTTGAAATTCCCTCGCCCCTGGAGGGCTTCGGTCCCAAGGGGAACGAAGGGCTAGGGTGAGGGGGAGATCATAATTGAAAGTTAAAATACTATAGATCAGGACGCGTTCGTGAATTACAACAGTCCCCTTATTTCAATGTCTCAAGAGTAGCACGAAGTTCCTGCACCTCCGTCTTAAATAACGCAAGGTGTTCATCTCGTTGAGGTTGGGTTTCTTTGAACTTCCATACTCGCTTAAAAATGGCCCACAGTTCCTTGTTATGCGTGACAGCGAGGGCGTAGGCAGGTGTTTGCCGTTTAGCCTCGTCCACACAGCACAGCGTATCATCGAAAGCATGAAATTGATTGTGCAGATCGTTTAATGGCTGGTCGTATCCGTTTCCACCTTTCGACGCTTCCGCACTCGCCTCCATCATGGTGGTCAGATTGAGGAGCGTTTCGACGCTGGTAGTTCCTTTTGCTTCCTCTGCGTATTCATCCGCGCGAGGATAGAACAGATAGCTGCATCCGCTGAGTCCGGTGAGCAAGACTGCTGTCGTCAAGATGGCGATGATCTTTTTCATACATTCCTCCATGAATACTGTGAATGAGTGTCTTTACCGTCATTGTTTCATAGATTCTCAATGCCTAATTAATCGTAGCTGGGAATGGAGAGATAGACAACCTCCTTAGAAATGCAAAATAGGAACCGAATCTGGATCGCTTTTCTCTCAAAGGCTTTTGTCTGCCAGGATGTACTTGCAATGTATATGCGTCGTAAGTGACGTGTGGGCAATTTGAGTCAGGCAGAATTTTTGATATGATTTTGGTTAACAGTGCTCTGGATATGATAGTAAATGGTGATTCTGTTGTGATTCCCGATCTCAGAAACTCCTGAACAACTACCGCTCTATGTGAATGAGTTGTGTATTTGGAGAGGTGGGAGCCAAGTAGGCTAAAGGCAAGCGATTCGAAAAGCGGATAGAGAAGGCGGAAACATTAGTTTATCCGCAAAAAATATCTCCTATTTATGTTTGTCCCTTAACCTGCGTGCCCATTTTTACTGAGGGGCCACCTCGCACCATCTGTTCCATAAGGGATTATCAACGGTGATTTGTAATGCTTCAAGGTTCTCACTGTTCCTCCTCATGAGAGCGAATGCAAATGCTTCATCAAGTCGTGTGATTTCTAAAGCCTCCGATTTCCATGCTTCGGTCAGATTAGGAGAGTTCCTCTCTTTTAGCGGAGGTTCACAATAAGGCCCCACATTCCACCCCTTTTTCTGTTTAGAAGAAATGAGGAGCTTCGCGGCTTGAGAAATTAGTATGTCATCAGCTTCACTAATTGCATAAGAAGTCGGAATCTCTTTAATTCTTGAAAAGAGGTCATCCGGGTCACTAATTGCAAAACGATCGTACTGGGATAGTTGGCTAAAGCTCACAGGAAAATAACCCAACTCAGTCGCATTAGATTCTGTTGTACACACTCCTTTGACCTCCACGCATTGCTCTTTCTGCGATAAGCTCTTGTTTAAAGATGTAATGCCCTGTATCGCAAGTTCTTCAGCACGTCGTTTGTTGGTAAAGTGGATGACTTCCACAGCTCCAACGCCAAGTGCATCAGTTCGTATAGGTATCAGGGGCAAGTCGAACCACTTAAATGGGAGCCATCGGTCATACCAAGGTTGCGGAGGAGAGATTCGTTTTGGGAAGTCAAGTTCATAGTCGTCTCCCTCTGCGTTTATCGAGAGTATGTAGACGGCTTGAGGTCTTCGTACTTTCTGTTTTTTTGGTTCTGCTTCTACGACCTCAGAAGCTGTTGATAAGATGAAATTCGTCAGGTTTGTAAGGGTAGTCAGCCCAGAGTTATCATAGATTCCTCCGTCAGAAAGATGGAGGGGTTCGCTAGCCTCATATACCTCCTCGCGGTCATGATCATACCCAAACTTAGATACTTCCAGAGGTTCGATGCCAAAGGGGAATGCCCCACTAGCCATTGCAGCGTATGCAAGAGGAAATGAGGCTGGGGAGCTATTAATTTCCTCTAGCGTGTATGCTTCAGATAGAGGCTTTGGGTTTCCGAGAGGTTGCTCAAGGCGAGCGGTCCTCTGTCTCCCGAGTTCATTTGGTAAATGTGTAATCCTTTGTGTAATGACGAGAGGTAGACCGACTTCCAGTGCAGTTGTGTTGAAGAAAAACCTAGGATGACGGCTTAATTGACTAATCTTAAAATTAGAAGGGAAGCTTCGGTTAAGAATTGTAGATACAAGCCCTCTATCCTCACCTGGATTTGGCGGACTTACAAGACTAAGCCCTCCAGCAAGGATATCTAAATAGTTTGTATTTGTTGTGAGAGTGATCAAGGGTCCAACAAATGCATTGCCAGGGGAGAGATACCAACTGCCAGCCAAAAACCCAAGTTCTCGAGTCTTATCATCCACTCCCAAATAATAGAAAAAACACCGGTATAATCTTTCAAAAATGGAAGGACTCAAAGGATTATCTTCCAGGATTAGTGACAGTGAAGGACATTTTGAATTGACGCTTACACGGGGACGATAAGAAATTTTTTCCTGACTATCAAAATCCGAGTGTAACGTTTCATTGTGTTTTCTACGATAGTCAAATAGGGTTTTTGCCTTTGCGACGTTGTGTGCATATATCGATCCCCCACTGACAGTCGAAAACGCATCCACTAGTTTTATCATCGGTCCGTTCACAGGTACAGCAAACTCCTCTACTAGCTGATTGTACCGTTCTTCCAGCAACGACATTGTATGAGCGCCGAGAACGGCTGCGCGGGCTCCTCCCCCTGAGATAGCCACAAAAATTAACGGCTCTTGCCGGTAAAGATCATCAAGTGAATCGATACTGTTGTCAACTTCTTGCTTAAATCCTCCACGAAGGCATTGGTGCGTAGTATTTTGTTCTGGCCATTGCGCTTCTATTGCTTTTTTTCGAAATTGTCCCTTTGCAATATTTTCACCAATATGATGGAGTATACAAAGTTCCTCAGGACTTACCCCCTTAAAGTCACACAATCTTAACAAAAATCACACCAT
>JAAAKL020006847.1:0-17542 GCA_010016065.2 Carybdea cf. marsupialis auct. non (Linnaeus, 1758) | reverse complement strand
TCTGCAGTACGATCATGTCTGAACTTCCTTGCAATGCATGACGTCATAGGGCCCCGCACCCTTCAAAACCGCCACTGGTACTGATACATACAACATAGAACGCGAAAATATCGTACAAGTGTGCATTAAGTACCGCTTCATACGTTAATATGTAATACATTGGACGTTGAGTAACTGAATTGATGCACAGAGACAAATTACACATTTGCTGGTGAAATTGGCAGAACCAAGAAGGGAAGTTTTTCTTTGACGTTTGACAGGAAAGCAGCGGGACTTAGGAGGCAAAGTTCTTGATATTCCTTTAGAAATGTGATATAATTTCAACATGAACGTTCCTGTTTTCCTTTTGAGACAAGATAGCGATATTATCATCATCCACGCAGGAAAAAATCAATGTTAAAGAATCAAAATCTGAAGATCTCTGTGATTCGACAAGATCTTAAACAAACAGTGTCCGGGAGGCTTACCGTATAAACAATAATTAAGGTCTGTCGACAGTAACTAAAAGACCAGGCACTACAAAGATCTCCAGATTCCCAGGTATAAAACAGAATTTACCAAAAAAGGTTTTCATTACACGGCTGACAAGGCGTTGAATGGTATTCCTGAACAAATTCGTGTTGCACCCACACTTAATGCTCTCACAAATTGACTGAAAGCGTATTTACAAGAATAGTTACTGAACACCCCCAACTTCCTGGAAGAGTAGTAAATACGTAGGGTTTCAAATATAATTATAAATATATTTATTATTTTGTAAGTAGTAATAAAGAGCTGAGGGGAGTATTTGTGTATCAAGAATTTAAAAAGATCTGAAGCTTCTCCTGTGTGCCGTTTTTAGACGGTAGTTTTACCTAGAGGGTTTCAAGTCCATCTTTGACTCAACCCTCTTTTGGGAATCGCTAAAGAAGCACGCAAGTGCCTTAGTTAAAAAGTCCATGCCTGAAATTCACAAATTGCTCTGACAATTTCCACTCACCCCAATTGAACCACGTGCACGCCCCACTTATCCCACACATGATCATCGTAAGCAGTAAAAAGAAATAAGACATTTTCTCTGCCATGTTCATATACTCGATAGCCCTCGGATTAAAAACCTGAAATTGGATTTCACCAGATCTGATGTTAAGAAATCCATGACCTCTTTGGTACGCTTCGAGATACACACCTGTAAGTTCCCTCACGGTTACTTTGTAGAATGAGTTTAGACTCTCCAGTTGATGTACGACTGGCTGCATGCGGACATATCTCATTGTGTGACAAAGCACGAACAGATGTTGAATGAATATGACGTGAAAAAGAAAGTTCAAAACATCCATTCCAAGAGCCATGTATAAACTGAAAGCGCTCAAGAAATTGACAAAGAAGCAGATTGCGATGAACACACGAAGCTGTTCGATGTACCAGTACTTGAAGAGCCATTCATTAGCAAAGTATGGTCTGCTTTGAACGATGAAGTGGTTTGTTCGTTTGTAGCAACTTTCCTTCAGCCGCACACTGGAACCAAACTCCTCCACTATAATCTCGGTCGATGTCGCGACACCTAAAACGAATAAGAAGCAAGGTTATACATATCTTCAAAAGGTGGGGACCAAAAGCGCGCGAACGCAACACGTGATAAATCAAGCTATTATTGTTGGCTGTTAAAATTTTTAAATTTGCACCATATAACATGACTAAACAGCGTGCGAAAGCACCCGTTTCCTGACTGGTCTCTCCTCCGTCCAGACAATTACAGACAATTTCCTGACAATCATGTTTTGGTTTTCAAGGTTCATTGGGTTTTCACATCGAAAGTTATTTTCCTGGATTAAATTCAGCAAAAACTTATTATCGATTTTTTCGTCATTTTGTCAAGAAGATAATGAGACATTAATGTCTGCAATGAACGAAAAAGAAAATATAAGTAATCCACTACTGGTGGTATTTTAATAAAAACGAGGTTATCCTGTTGAATTTTAGAACAAGAGCCACATCAAAATCCAACAATTTCTGGCAAAATATATCAGGAGACTTTTGCCACTCGGTGAAAAAATTATATTGCGGAAAAGCATACAGGAAACAAAAAAACCAAAAAAAACAAAAACAAAAACAAAAATTCATTGTGTGTAGAAACAAATCGCAAACATTTCAAAAACACAAGCGAATCCGAAATCCAATAATTTGCATAGGAAATAACTGATGTTTGCTGTCCGTCAAAACAAGATAGATTTTCTGGCAGAAACACTCTTGGATAGCGGCGGCGCTAGCCTGGGGGGTTCCATTTATCTACGTACAAGAGGGGGCAATTGTCCCCCTTCATCCCCGTGGCACTGCTAGTGCTCTTGGACTTTTGCCAATATTACTGCATTACAGTTAATATGGAAGAAGTAAACTGAAATATATCTGATGGTAGATGATTTGTCATGTCTTGAATCGTAGTCTTTTTCGGAGCTGCGTTTTGAGAGATACTTATCCCATCTTCAGGCTGTTGGACTCTGAACTGTTTCGTTGATTTATGTTGTTCGATTGCGGACTCCACAACCTTTTCTCTTGAAGAGAATTTAATTTATTTTGTCGTTCCCAAGGTGAATGCTAAATTTGTTTTCTAGAAACCAATCACAAAAGGAGTTCAAGTTTCTATTTAATTTTTTTCTATTTTGTCGATGTAAAGGTACACGCAGTTATCTACCTGGGTACCTATAATCTCTGCCGAGGCTGCTGAGAGTCAGATGAATCGGTTTCCACAAGATCCTAGTAACTGCTTACTTTTCACTGTTTAGACAGCTTTTAACGTTTCATAAAGGATGCTTGTTGTTTATATCTTTCAAGGCGATATTCTTGAGTCTTTCTAGGATACAAATCTCATTCCTGTCCCTTGTTTGAACTGCTCTATCAATTATCGGAAATCAGGGCAACTGCTGTTGATGCAGAAAACAACCTAATGAGTTGATTCATATCTCAAAAGTTTCCTCGTTTCACAACCATCACATGACATTATTTCTGATATCAACAGAAAGTAGAAAGAAGGTGACATAAGAACTGCCTCCTCAGAGAAAACCTGAGAAAGTTCAAGACGGAGGCATCTTGATAGGATCTTTCTACTTCTTGCAGGGCTGCTCAAAACACTTTTTAACCTCAAATATTAGCAAATCATCATTCATTTCCACTTACCTACACTTGTTTCTCCATCGGGCAAGAGAGGTTCACTTCGGCTAGCAAGAGACATGGCTGGGTCCTTTATTACTTTCTTCTCAGCAACCTTCTCTGGTCTGAGTATAGTAAAGATGAACAGAATGTTTACAATACCGCTTTTGTTTGTTCTATAAGGGATAAATCCTCTTTGCAAACATCGTACTATCCGCAGCGTCTGCGAACATCATTGTTAGAACTTCAGCAGGAGCCAAGTTAAGAAATCCTCTCCTAAAGATGGAGCTGCCTTAACATTATTCCCTCTGAGCATGGGGTCTCTAAGTATTTTCAGTACCAGCTCAGTATATTATCCAGTTTCTTTTTGACGGGTCACTGCGTTTTGACCTTCCAACTTTTGTCTCAGACTTGTGTTACATAAAAGCAGCCTCAACAAATTCATATCTCTTACGAAGAAGTCATGAATTATCGTGATGTATGTAAACGAAGTCGGGTGGTAATGATCTGACCTTGATTGGGTGAAGTGCGCAAACCTTTTCCGTGTTGACGTATTAACCTTACCATTTCTACTCTTTTCACATGAAGGGCTAGACGTCCGTCACGTCTGCTTGAAGTTGTAATTTTCTTGTTCACATGAGTCATGGGGCTCACGATGTCAGACGTTGAGGACGTGATGGCTGCTATGGACATTAGGAGTTGAAAGACAATTTGGTACAGGAAAATCACCTAAAAAAATGTTTATTTTTTATTTTATTTTTTTAATAGGCGTAGTACCATACAAGGCTAACAAAAGCCACTAATTGTATGGACTAGAATAGAGGTAAACAATATAGATAGTAAGAGAGAGAGAGAGTGAGGGAAAGAAACAACTAACAGAAAAGAAAGGAATGCACGTTTGACTTAAAAGCATCTAAGTTATAGGATGAGGGAAAACAATCAGACGACAGAGAGTTCCACAATTTAGCACTTCGCGGAAAGAAACTAGACCCATGGAAAGACTTCTTTACACAGGGTTCAACAACAGCATAAGAATGAGATTTTGAGAAAACCGGGTCGTTTGAGATGGAACAAACCGGGATGGAACCAATGACAACAGTTTATTGGAACACTTCCAAATCCAAATCCATCCTTAGGATTTCAAACTTACCGGGCTAATAAATAATATTGTAATAATATACAAGTGCATGCATGAAAATCAGATGTGGTAAACTCGTCTGGGAAACCGTAGCCAAACATCAGCCTTAACTCCGCAATGAAATAACGAACCGCTACAACAGTACAAATGTCATGGGAAATCACGCCAAAAACGGAAATTTTTGCATGAATAGATATCTTTGCCTCTCTCTTCTACTGCCATTGCATAAGCTCCCAGAGTTATGGAATCACAGCAGATGAACAGGTTAGAAAATGTGTATACCTGGTGGTGGCCCCATTCCTGCATCCCCTTTTCTACCAATTGGTCCATCTTCACCAGGAAATCCACGTTCTCCATCTTCTCCTGGTAAGCCTTTATCGCCTGATCGTCCTCGTAATGACACACCGCGGTCTCCTTTGCCTCCTACCTCTCCTGGTGTTCCAGGTTGTCCATTTCCTGCTGGAATACCTGACTCTCCCTACAAAAGATGGCGGTTTACAATGATACAAAAGTTGGACCTGTTGTTATGCTCCCTCTTCGCGCATGGTCTCATACACTATTCTACGTTGCCGTGTACAGTCCTACTCGAGGAAGGCGTTGGGCTCTAGATCAAAGTATAAGTTATGCACTGATGTACTTTGAGTTTTCGATGTCATTATACCAAACACCAACTTTAAAAGTAAAATATCAGCGTAGACGAGCTCCACCAAAAATGTAAGGTATAACAAAAGCATACAAAGAAAAAATGTTGCGGCACAAGAAATGTGTCGGTTGTTCCAATGCCAACCCCCGTCGGGTACCCTTCTCACATGGTTTACTTCAGATCAAGTAACTTATGACATATTAGAAAAGTACCGTTTAGCTAACACGAAGGTTTAAGGCCTGTAAGTTCTGTTCTGATGTACTTTTAGTTTTCGATATCATAAAACCGATGACAAAAGCTTATTTTCGTCACCAGTGGCTACGATCCTTTTCATCGTTTCTATTCATAATCTTTCACATGAACATCGCGCGGAGATATTATTAAAGTATATATTTCAAGTTTGTAGGACCGTATGTCTGTCTGAGACAAATGCGACCAAGTAAGAAAGGCACGGAACGTTAAAAACCCACTGGTTACCTACCTGCTCGGGACGATTACTTTGGCCAGATCTTTGTGAGTCCTAGTAACTGTCAACTGAATCTCTATTGCTACACACATAAACTAGTGACTTAACATGGTGGCTATAATTTTAAATTCAAGAAACAGGATAAAAATCAGATAACTTTCTAGTTTTACAGGAGCAACAATGAAGATTACAGTATCTGAAGATTATTTACCTTTGCTCCCTTGATTCCGCTTGGGCCTCTTTCTCCTCTGGGGCCACGATCTCCTACGCGTCCTGGTTCTCCACGTCCTCCTCTAGCTCCTTCTGGACCCTGGTCACCGGAATCCCCGGGGATTGACGGAAAGACGGATGGTGGAACTGCAGGGCCACCTTTCGGTCCCTCATCTCCTGCATCGCCTCGTAACCCACGTTGACCCTAGAAAGAAAAAGGAGTCACTCTCATAAAATTTAGAAGGGTCACATACAGTACCTAATATTTATACCTTGCCACATGCTTATCATGTGAACTACAATTAAGGTGTATTGTTGCAACAAGTAATCGCTTGTAAGTAAATTATTACTTCAAACCGGGAATTTTCAAACGCAACATCTTCTTGCATCTTCATGACTCAGGCCACAGCTGTTCATCACTGGCAACCTTTGGGACGGTAGCTCACTTTGCAAATACTATGGGAACGTTTTCTGCTTATTAAGGAAATAAAAACACACAAACCAGAGTCAAGAGACTATGCTGGTCCTAAAGCTCTGAACAGATTAACACTCATGGCTACATACTGTATAAGGAGTGTTGCCAGATTGGGATGTTGCCGGATTAGGCCCTTCAAAACGTCTTGCTGGTCACTACGATAAAGCTGAAACACGCCAGAAACACAACAATAACTGTCTCTCAAGATTTTAGAAATTTTACATTTATTTTTATCAGCGTATTTACATTTAGATGTCGTCAAAGTTTATACTATTTTATCGCTCAGTAAGTCCATTCTTGTCCATCTGTGGGCGACTTCACGTATGATCAGCGCGACACGACACATGACCAACCTGTAACACTTCTGGTAGATAATGGCGGTCAATGAGCATCATAATATGAAGTTACAGATCACATAAAAACCTAAAAATGGGCTCTAAAAATACCGGTCAATTCTATAATGAAGAACCAAAACTACCGTTGTCATAATTGTAAAACACCTGGGCTTCATCGAGGTGCTATTGTTCTGATGTGATAATGTTTCGACTTTGGGAGGTTGTATAAGGATACGATATACGACCGAAACAGAGGTTCGGTTCCACTCTCTCACAAATGAACACAACCAAGCCAAGAATCAAATCGAATAAAGAAGAAAAACTCGAAACGATAAAATAGAGATGGGAAAGGAGTAATCCAGAGGTATCCGGAGAGATGATCTAGAGAAGGGAGAGACACTCCTAGACTGCCATTGCAGATACATCTCAAGAACATGAAATGGATTACTTAAATTATTACGATCGTCGGTTCGAGAGTTGCTGCTTACATCGAAAGAAGAGATCAGAAATAAAGGCAAAAGAATCATGAACTTTGAATCATATGCGATCAATATTTGGGGTTTATTGTGGTTGCTTACATGATTAAACTCTTTCCATTCGAAGTCAGCAGAAGAGGGGGAATAAAGGATCATTTTTAAATGGTCAACTAATGTGTTCCTTAGAAGCACGTTCCCAAAAACTACGTTACGCAACCTGAATCCACGAATCCTTTCTCGAGAACAAAAAATATTTACGTGATTACCAAAATGGGCACTTCCACGAGCGCTGGCATCAGAAAACTGGGTGATATGTATAGTCAGATTAGGCATAAATTTCTGATTTCATATTTAAATAGTATTTGTGAATTACGAGCGCTGGAAAGTTTTCACTGACATCACTACAGTTCCTTTTGTAATAGGACATTGGCAAAAAAACTTCTCTTCCAAATACCTTGTCACCTTGTCTTCCGTCAGGTCCTTGCCTTCCAATAGGGCCTATAACCCCGTCAATCCCTTTAGGTCCTTGCTCTCCTCTCTTTCCATCCGCTCCAGGCATACCTGGTTGACCTGCATCACCACTTGGTCCTGGATCTCCAACTGGACATCGTCTACATACTCCTCCAATGATACCTGATAAAGAAATGCAGCATGATATCAGTATATGAAATTTGAAAGGATGAACATTCAACATTCTATTTGAGAACAAGAGTCGTGCATTTGAAGTACATTACTTTAACGACTGAATTATCACCACTAGATAGCAACTTTCTTATATTTACATTCACGAAAACAACAGAACTCTTTCCTCAAATCGCTTAATGAGTTTCCTTCAAGCAACTACCCCTTTCAGTTCAAACGTAATCCACAGGTCATTGTGATTCATGGTGGACGACTCGTTGTCAACCCTCGTTGTCAACCCTCGTTCGTTGATAAAATTAAATCGGCTTGGATACCTCCTTCTCCTGATACAGTGGTGTCCTGTATTGTGTCCCTAAGACGTACAGCGCGAATTCTGTTAGTCTGCTAGGAATATCTTTTCAAACGGAGCAGCTATCATCTTCGAAAAACAGATGAAATTTACAAGAGTCTGACCGTGATCTGCTCAAATTTGGCTTTGCTTGATGGTCACTAGCGAGGCGAGCAAATTTTCCGCAAAATTCTCTCGTCCAGCAATGTGATTGGTTGATTGATGACATTTGATTGACAAGCTGAAACACTGTATTGGAATAAGAATGACTATTGTACCATATTGAATCAGCAGACAGTTCCTATAGTTGATAATTAATCATCTGCATATTTCCAAATAAGGAAAGATCATTCCATTAATCGTGCTTGACGTCATTAAAATTAATCTATGATGGGTTTGTCCAGGTTCTCAGACACGTCTATGGAAATATATTGTAGGCTACATTGAGTTTGTTACAGTTAATGGTTACCAGCTCTGCATTTTACTTCTGGCATTGTGACCTCAAAATCAACAATGAAAACAGATGCGACAAATGTTGAGGATAATAACAATAGGTAAAAGGCTTTTCCTAACAGCAAATCAAAAACTTCGTATGTTTGGTTCCTATAGCTTAACAACAAAGTGAAAGCAAGTTTAAAGAACTTGATACTCCACGCACAAACATGTGAAGTAGTACCATTCTTAAGGACAATCTCCACTAGGCGCAAATCACAGAGGCTGCCTACATTTTGCCTCCAAGCATCTTCGGCGAGACAGGGCTCTCACTTTGAGAACGCGTGTAAACTAAATGAACGAACTTGAGATGTAGCATAGGCTAGGCTTCCATGTACACTTATATGTCCGGTCACCATCCAAGTTACCCACAATGTACGGAGAATCATTCTATGCACTTCGTATTTAAATATCTAAAATTCAGGGCTTTACATTACACTGTATTGAGAAAAACAGGGCTCGTGTGAATTGAATAAGTAAACTCAGCGGTGCAGCCGGAGGTAAAAATGGTTGATCCTGCCGTATGTTTACGATGTAGCAAATCAGTACGAACGTTCAAAAGCACTCTCTTTAGGGAATTTTCAAACACGAAAACAACACGAAATGACAAAGAGGTGGACTATGTAGCCATAAAATTTCTTCCGTCCCAAAATCCACCAGATTTCCCCTTCAGCCACACGAAAATGATTTTTAAGGATATTTACTATAAATTTGATAAGAGGACAGCCAGCTTTGGTGAACTGGAACAAAACCTGCATACTCAAACATCCCATACAACTAGAAACATCCAGCTTCTGATCTCCCCAATTGGCAGGAGTTGAGCTCCGAAATCTTGCAATATAAGCATGCGCATAAATTGCTGGCAAAATAGATTCATTTCCAAAAACAATAGGTCATGCCATCTGGGGAAGAGCGGACAAACTGCTTGTGATACTTTGGCACTGACTCGGTCATTTGACCATGGTCTATGGGAGGCTTTTTTCTCAGAAAAAACCCCAATAAAAACACTGAAAGCTTAATATTATGATACTTATCATACAATAGATTAATATTTATAAAAATTTATATGGAATTTTTATAAAATTTTTACTAGCAGTCTCAGAAGTGAAGTACCAGCAATTATAAGTCAAATGTGATGTCAATCGACAATGCAATTCCCCTACAACTAACTTCTACTAACCTGTATTTATGTAACTAACGGCATAAACGTTCATATGTGTCTAACTGACAGATAAATATCCACATTCTAAAACTAAAGCTTTGGTGTGAAATCAGTTGTCTAAAATACAATAAGACTCTTCGTCTAGCTCTTGGAACTCATTTCTGTTGAGATTCTGATATGACATTATTTGCAGGCTCTCAACAAAATGAGTTTCCTTGATTGCCATTAGAACTTGGCGAAGATGATGGCTTGTGTTACGATGTCGCTTACGGCCTGTGAAGAGTACAAGCGCGAAGCAACAAGATTTGAAAATAAAATAATTGGTCGTACTTACTTTTTATCAATTTAAACAATAATTACATGATTCGACTTAAATTCATATAACCCCAAATTTTCTCTGGCGTTGGTCAGGTTTCGTTAAAGTTCTCCTGTCATGGTGTAGACGACAATTTCAGGATTATCGATGCGGATTTCGCTCAGTTCATCTTTTTCTTTGTCTTTGAATGTCCATGAGCGGGCAGTAGAATACTGTCTCTTTCCTCAGTTCGTGCCTTTTGGTCCTGTCGTTATTACGTATTCGATCTTTTACTTTTCCACCCTGATCATCTCTGAATCTATGGATCTCTTGATATTTATATCGATCTTTTACTTTCTGAGATCATTCGATTTGTGGATGGATTGTACATTTGTGTGGGGTTGGAATCCACCTCTGTTTCTCTGTTTTGCCATGCACCCTCCCATAATCTAAACATTACTAATCATAACAGCTTAGCTGCATAAAACGAGCAGATTTTGAGAGCAGCGAAAAGTAGAAATAATCTATACTATTCTCCACTGGCTGAGGTCCTCTGCGTCATGCAGGTATATTACGTAATTGCTACTACTGCGCTTGTGTAGTAAGCAGTTTTCACCTAATGTAAATTAGGCTTTACTCAAGTATATTTTCAGAAACAATATGACACCTACCTTTCAGCCCAGGTCTTCCTCGCGGTCCAGGCGGACCGTTGTTTCCAGCAGGCCCTGATCGCCCCCTGGGCCCTGGTGAACCTTTAGGACAGACACCCTCTTTGCAAAGCTCCTTCATAGTGACGTCAGGTCCTACGAGGAAAGACATGATACCCACTGCACTAACAAAATGTCAGGCATTTTCAATAACTACGTAAGCGTATCACACGCATCTAGTTCTCGATGAGTTTTGTGCTTGTCTACAGCTAATTAACATCGATCTTCGATCACAATAGCAAACTCATGTCCGTCTGTCACATTCCATTAACTGCCATTGAGATTTGACACAAGTATGTAAATTGACGCAAAAATGGAGAGAGGGTATTAAAACACCCCTCCAGTAAACAGTGCATGCATAAATAAATCAAGTAAGGGCATGGGGCGGCAAGGAAACTATTTCAATCTCCGGTCATTAAAACAGCGTTGTAGGGAGAAGACACAAGATTAAAGCACAACGCTTGCACAGAAACTACAGGAAAACAAAAGAAATAACAACACTTGACGGAATATAGCTGGTCTGCTATAGCTGGCATATACCTCTTGACAACCATATTTCAAAAGATGCATCGTAAATCGATAACAGCCCATCACGCAACATTATCAGATAATTTTTTCTTTATTACGCACATGCAGATGGAAGGGGAGAGGAGGTTGAACGGACTTGAAAACAATTTCTTATCCCAGAGTATACACTTGCTAAGGGAGTAGATTCCTCCAACTTGATGAAAGTTATTGCATGAGCATTCTTACCCTTTGGACCCGGTGGGCCTGGGTCTCCAATAGCACCATCAGGTCCTGCAGGCCCTGGAGGGCCATCCATACCATCCTTTCCTGGAATCGGTCTTCCACTGGGACCATCTGGTCCTCGTTCTCCTTGGGGTCCTCGAAGACCGACCTCGCCACGTTTGCCTTGCATTCCAGGAAATCCTTTAATAAACAGAAAAGAGTATTTGGAGAACTGGTCTATGGTGAGAAATGCCAAGTTATATCTTACACCATTTCTTCCTCACTTCAGCTTGTCGCGTCAAAGATATTTGATCTTGTAGCTTATTATCAGGAAGGGGGGCGATGTGACTGAAGATTAAGGGTTACGATTAAGATTAAGATTAAGATGAAAGATTCAGGGTTACATCGATATCTTATTACGGCGGTTAAGAAACATAACCTTCTGATCTATTGCCTCATTCGAATTATCAGAAGGCAGCAACTTAAGGAATAACTATATCGATGTACAAAAGGCGGTCCTAAGAGAACTGTAGTCTAAAAAAGGAAGATGAAAGTGGATAGCGTACTGTCACCTTGCAGCGCCGTTCTGAGCATCTTGTAGACAGGGTAAAGTAGAGACATCTACTAAATCAGTCATGAAAACTTTACACACATTCAGGTGATTCATAGGCATACAAGGGCGTTTCTCTTCCTTGTATTTCGCCGCTTGAGACAACTTCATCAATAACAATAACCCCCATCTTCCCACTGCTGTAACTAATTTAACATCTTAGCCAATTAACAACAACCATTTACTTACTTGGCATGTTAATTTTTTCAAGATTGTCAATATTTGAGTGACGCCTAGTGATGACCTACCCATAAAATGTTCTGCTGCTTAAATTTAATAGTAGGAACAGTTTGGGCTTTCTTGTGCTTCGGCGTTTTACGTTCTTTGTTCATCGATAGCTTCTTAAGAAAAAAAGATGAAGAAACCATAGCGAAACATATAATGACGTAGAACGATCTTTTCTTTAGGAGGAGGAGGCGGCATCCAAACAACATAAACTTAGTAGAGAATGGCTTTTTAATCCTTCAGTTATCTTCTAATGAACATCGTATCTTCAGCTTGCAACCAGTAAGATCAAACTAAATAATCTAAATGTTGAAATAACCTGGCAATCCTGGAGACCCTAATCTTCCTTTCGGTCCACGAACTCCATCTTCTCCAGGCTGTCCAATAATAACTGGACCTGGATCACCAACATTTCCTCTTCGGCCTTTGACACCGGGTGGGCCATCGGGACCAGGTATTCCTGCACTTCCCGTAGGACCTGTTGCCCCCTTGGGGCCTGGGACGGCGATCTAAAGATGAAAAGGGCCATGGAAGTGTATGAACATATTCTGAGTCTAGATGATACACCGGGGTTTTTTAAACTATATTTGAAAAATGACACCATATTCAACAATAAACATGTTCCACATGAGTATCTTTAAGAACGACTTTCAAATTCACCTAAACTTGGGAAAGAGTCTGAGGCTTGGTAAGAACAAGTTACCTAAAAGATGCCAGTACTCTTAACTGAATTAAGTGGAACTGCTCAACTTGGTTTACCTGGTCTTACGTATCGACTGGCGCCATGTAAACCACAACGGTATCACTGCAAATAGTGGTACTACACAGTACTATCAAAACGGAGTGCATGATTAAAAAATGATAGCTTTTACTGTGGCAGCATTTGCTAATGGTTAGAACAAAGCTCGAACTGACGCTTTGGGCTGTTTTTTAAAAACTCCCTACAAAGCAATGTCCTCTGATCATACACCCTTGCACAACCCCGTCTGCGGATAAAAATCTCCCTACAAAGCAATGTCCTCTGATCATACACCCTTGCACAACCCCGCCTGCGGAAATGCATTTTTTAACTACCTATAAAGCAATCAGCTCTACACGATATATATCTCTTGCTTACACTCTATGGAACCTCGAATCAGTTCTTCAGGCAATCTTTAATAAAAAGGTTAGATCCTCATTTATGAAGGCCGAAGATTGTTTTCTCCACATGCATATATACTAGATATTACCATTTCCCGTTTTTCTCCAGCCCCCGTCTCTTTTAAGCATATGCTTTATTTCCCATTTTTTGGGTATTCTTAAATGTCCTATTGCGATCTCTCATTGTACCTCCTGATTAGCAGAGAGGAATAAGCCTCGTTTGAGGGCAGGATAGCAAAAATTTGGTCTATAGACACTTTAGCATGCTCTCCTCCACGGAAATCTTTCGTAAAAGGCGAAAGATTTGATCCCTGCTGAAGGAAAGCCAGAGATGTCCTATTGCTTCTCTTTCCTGTTTACGATGTTAATATCATTCGTTTGTATCCACTTCAAAAAATCCCAGAGGTTATTATATCATGACGTTCACAAATCGTGTGGTGTCAATGCATAGTAGTAACGCACAATCCGGGACAAATGAAACTGTCCGCTGAACGTTTCAGCTATGACCTCGTTTGACTGAAATTGATAAATGAGGAATAATAATTTTAATCACACAAAGATATTAACAATGCGTCCTGTCGGGACACTTTGGCAAGTCGTTGCACAGGTAAGAGCAGTTCTCATGCGAACCAGAAGAGAAAGTTTGTACTTTTATTGTGGGTATGGTCATTGCACTACGTGTCAGTACCTGCACATATACGTCCAAGGACAATATTGGGCTTGATTACTTTTCTTTGAGGTTAATGATTTTAGCCTAGGTCTGGCCGCAGCCTGGGAAAACTACATCATCTGAAGTCTTAATGGTAGGGCTAAAAGTTCAGATAAACAGCGACCAAGACTGACACAGTCGAGTTATCCTCATTTGCTGTTGAAAAACTTTGCAACCCTTTTCAGAAACGTAGAGTTTCGCACTCAGGATATCCTAAGTCAAAACTCATACAGTCATATGAATCATCATAAGACTTACTGACTTTCTCTACAGAGCCAGAGGAACTGACTGTGAAGAAGACAACTTTACCTTCCGCATGTAGCCTCTCAATCAAACGAAGTGAAAACGAGGGCTCTTCAAACCTGAAAGAACCGTATTGGTAAATCCGTTTATGAAACTGAAATGCAACACAATAACCTCTGCAATCTTAAAAGAGATTAAATATTTCTTACCCTGCCTGGTGAACCTGGTGGGCCTGGATCACCCTGTCCGCCATCAGATCCACTCGGACCCTTCGAGTAAAGAAATAGCAGTAAGTAATAAAATTAAGTGAACTTTTTATCCATTTTATGCGGAGGGTAAGTGATGACGTCACAAATGAAAAGTTTTGGAAATAGTAAGATTTAACTCCATATATCTAATGGCAACCCTGGACTAGGCTATTTCCCAAAACAACAGACCTGTATTGTTTAAACTAGAGGCGTTTGAATCTCAGAAATCTCTGTTAGTTCCTTACCTTAGGATCCACCATCAGATAGTAAGGTTTTGTTAGAGAGATTTAAAACTTTGAAAGCCTGTAGCATGGTATTAAACTTGCACGAAAGTATTCGGCGGTGCCGACAAGAGACAAAATAACCGCTAGGAAATTCGAGGGACAAGAAGTTAAAATGCAGTGTTGGCACGGTTTTGAAAAACAACAGGGGAAAAAATAGCTCGTCCGCCCGAAAACTGGCCCGCCGCCATAACGCAGCCGTAGCAGCCTGGTCGTCATATTTTTCACGCCTGTAAACTGTGGATGAGTCGCGTCTACTGAAGGAAAGTCGGGGGAGGGGGGGGGGGTTAACGGATTTTGCTCTTTAATATCAAAATAAGTTAATAAACAACTAAAAGATCACTTAACATCATCCTGCAACTGACACAATCATACGAATCAAGGTGGAAAATTCACATCGGTTTTACACTTCATAAATTTCCAATTCTGTTTCAAATACGTCTCTCTAGCTGTCTCTCGCAAAATACTGTCTCTACAAATAATCTCATTTCCTTCCAGATGAGGTGTTCTACTTCCTGATAAAGTGTATAGTATTGTAGACCGCGGTAGCAAATAATATCTTATCTATCTTAACGCCCTGTCAGAGTTCACAACAAGAGGTCGTCCTACATCATGACCTGCTGTTGTTGGTACAGATCTTGCTAATAACATAAGATGCGCTCTATTGAATTATTAAAACCGGGTCCTCTTTACGAGAAAACAAGTTTTGTTCATCATGCCCTTTGAAGCAACTAAGCGGAAACAGCGGCTTTGCCACTATTTCTTATAATTTCCTACTTCGACAATACAATGAACTCATTCCCATTACTACCATTACTGAGTACTTGCGGGTAGATACGGCAACACAGAAACATGTCGCTATTGTCAGTGTCTCTTTGATCTAATATACACTGAACAATAATTCTTGAATTGGATTTTCTGAGACACTATACACGAATTTTATTCAAGTTAGCGGGGCATCGCAAAACCGAGGTTAACATTTTCAACACACCATATTCTGTGTCGGGATATGTAATTCATATCTGAAATATGACTGGCTGAACAAATAGTGTTCTCGTGTTTACTTTTCTCCATTACCTCATAATGAATAAACGTGGGAAGGGGGCAAATTTCTTGACATATCTTGCCCTTCTTAAGATAGCATAAAAGAAGACAAGATTTATCATTTACCAACAAAGAGACAGACTGTTTTAAAATTTCTTCTCGTTTTCAGGCTGAAAGCCTCTTCGTCTGTTCGAAATACAGATATTCTTTGACGAGTGCCACTCCTTTCAGCAAGACCTCAACAATACCATGCCTTAATTGGAATATACCATGATACACTTCGCGTCTAAACATATATATTACATTGCAATGGCTTCTATCCAAAGTGATATTCCCAATTGACCTAAAGAAGTCAGTAACAGACAAAATCTTGCCTGAAATATAGTCTTCTTTTTGGTGTATTATTCGTTATTGACAGCCACCATTATCGGGAGAGAGAGATCAGGGAAAGGTGGGCGATATAGGATACATAAAGTGACATAGCACTTGTCTCAAGCTATCAAAAATACTTGTAACGCAAGTGGCGTGTCTAAATAAAGCAATCAGATACTAAGATTTCGTAGATATGGGGTAACTTCTTATGTTGACATTCTGACGACCTTCAAAGAGGAAGACATCATGTGCTTTCAACTTTCCAAAAATTTGATTCAAAATCTGGATTCTTGTTCTTATTAAATAAAGGGTGTATGTAGGGCGTCATATAACATTATGTAAATATTTGTTTCCTTAGGGAGAAGAGACGGATATTGCCAAATTTGTTTCCTTGTACTCTTGTTTGGGCACTTGAGTATCTGGTTAATACGATACACAGGGAAATCGTACACATCTGATTCGACACAAGAGTTATGTAAACCTCTTTGCAATCGGCAATAAAAGCTGCTGGCAACGTGACATTATGTCTACTTAAAAAAGTGACAATTTTACTATTTACTTAGTGTTATTGCAACGTACCCTCCTTCCTTTTACTCCTCGCGCTCCAGGTGCACCGTCTTCTCCCGGGAATCCCTATGGCGCAAATTGAGAAAACCAACTGTGCGTTACACTCGTATACACCTCATATCACAAACATTGTTACTTTGATCCTGCTCATCAGTGCTATGGTGATAAAAAAGCATATGAAGTTGAACTGCCTTGCATTTTCACTCCGTCAGAAACATTTTTCTTGTTGATTGTCAAACAATGTCCACCCATCAGCAACATTAGAACTTTGGTAGATCTGCGTGTTATTTGCCTACTGAGGGGAAAATGTCGCCCACATCACTTCTTTAAGCTGCCGTCCCACCATGATTGGTATACACCGTCAATGAAAAAAACTTTTAAACGGTGGTCACACTTGACGACAAAGTACTACCTCCGCTACCACAATTCACTTTATGGTTTCTTAAAATGGTAATATAAAACATCTCACCCCTTCTCCAACGATGCCTCTATCTCCTGGCTGTCCTCTAAATCCCTATGGGTGGAAAGGAAGACATAGCTTGACTTTATGAACTGTTAAAATTAATGCCACGTTCTCAGAATAAATTCAGTGTCCAAAAACGATAACCACTCAATACTACTACTAGTATAAGTACTACTATTACTACTATTACTACTACTGCTAGTACAAGTACTACTATTACTACTATTACTACTACTACTACTGCTGCTGCTATTACTACTGCTGCTGCTACTCCTCCTCCTACTACTACTACTACTACTACTACTTTTACTACTATTATTACTACTACTACTCCTACTGCTACTACTATTACTACTACTACTACTACTACTACTACTACTACTACTACTACTACTACTACTACTATTACTACTACT
>JAAAKL020006846.1:3253-17543 GCA_010016065.2 Carybdea cf. marsupialis auct. non (Linnaeus, 1758) | reverse complement strand
TATGCCTGCATGCAACAATGTTTGATCGAACTCAATGGAACTGCGTACGTGACGCCGGCATCCTTTGATCTTGAGCGATAACTAACAATCAATATCAAAACTTTTTGATTTTAATTCGCTAGTTACCGTTAGTTTTCGCTAGTTTTGGCCTAGTGGGAACCGACCTTATAAAGCTGCGTCGCGTGGATTTTGGGAGCTGTATGCATTTATAGGTAATCCAGACAGATTCGTAACACAACAAATCTTAAGCTTTTTAAATTACATCCATCTCTACTTGATCGACCCCGAATTCTCAACACCATCACTAACCTAACTTTTCGTTTCGCTTTTACCTTCATTAGTGCCATTTGGAGGCGAGTTAGCTCAGTTGGTACAGAGCTGGTCTAACATGTAGAGTGTTGTTAGTTGGACCCTTTGCCATCAATCTGACTACTCCCTCCGTGTACCCAGCAATACAATGGATACCTGGAACTAGCTGGGGAAAGATAAGGCGGCGAGGAAAGGAACTGGGCACCCTGCCTTACCATGCCGAACCTCTAGACATGAGATTCTCTACTACGTCACATCCTCTACGCTCTGTAGTAGAGTATGGAACCAAAAATATGTATCTATATGTGTGTTCCTCCTGATGATGTTCTGTCTGCTAGAAAAGCATGACGTAGTTTCATCCAGAAATGGAGAGGGTGGTCTTGAAAGGAACAAACATTGCGTTTACTTCAATCTCTATACATGGTCTTTTATGGTGTTGGCTTAGTAATGAGCGATTATTGCATTTCAAAACATGATGAAAGCAAGTGTAGATAGAATTTACAGATTAAAGATTTAAATGTCAGTAGACATCTGTTTTTAAGACATCGTGTACTTAAATTCGATATTACCGATTTACACCGATGATGATATTAAACACAGTAAATAAATTTGATATTACCGTCTCGCAACAGATAACTTGGGTGACTCAAAAGATTCATACAAATTTACAAGAAACCAACCAGGGTATAAAATGGAACCTACTAGAGGCATAAAAATGGCATTCATCGGGCCTCTCTGTAGCCCTTATCTGTATTTCGTAAATAAAAGCATGTTGATTTTACATATATTAACACTTTTTGACTCAGTTGATGCCATTGATGTTAGATGTTTATCATGTCGTTAGTCGTAGTCTTTTTCTGAGCTACGTTACGGGAGATACTTTTCCAATCTTCAGAGGAATGGACTTTTTGCTGAATGTATGTTGTAAGGTTGTGAATCCCCTAGGAAGTTTGGATCGCACCTGTTGTAGTTGCCATGCTCATTTTGTATTTGTTGTATTTAACATTGCTGGGAACCTTATGTGAGGGAGATGGTAAGATATGTTGTTGATATGACTGCGGAGATGTAGGGAATGAATGGCTTCTTTGACTTTCCTGATTGTTGTGTTGATCTCTTGCCCAGTATGTCACTATTTCCGCAGTCGATTGTTGGACTATTTTTCCGAGAATGTTCCGCGATCTCGTGGCTCTTCATTTCTGTCATTTCGACTGCTTTCTTGTGTTCTTTTTTCCTCTGATTTAAATAACGTTTGGTTTCACCAATGTATGTCGCTGGAGAGTCTTATGATCTTAATTTATATACGATGTTGTTGGTTTCTTCTGAAGGGACATGACCCTTGAGATTTGATAGTGTCTTGTGTAAGGTGGAATTCTTCAGCACCACAATATCCGATATTCCTTTTCGATTGCGTCCATCTTACACAAGCCACTATTAGAGGTTGATATTGATAAATTTGTAGAATTTAAATGCTGTCCTTCCTTACAACATAAATCGTGACATTTCTAACGCCATGCTTAAACTTCCAAAAATACATATTTAAGCTAAAACATTAACGTAAAGGTAATGAAACAAAATATGTGTAAAATGGTTTTTGAACCTCCCGAATGGAATTCAATAGAATGGCTAGCTCTAGCGTCTTCGAAATTTTAACACATATAATTCTGCTTGTGTGGAGGAGGCCTTGGAACTTCTAGACATCTCCTAAGTAACTTCTCAAGTCCAGTTGTGTGGAGCTTTATCATACTTCCAGCCCTATTTTTCATTGCTAAAATGGTTAAAAATTTTTAAAAATCAAAATTACACCTCATTAGACATAGACCTTTTTGTCCACCAAGAATATCGGCCATCCATCGTAAAAACAATATTTCAAACAAAATATAGTATGATTTTTAATCCTGCCACCTTTTCCCCCTACCGTACACCTGTGAAGATTATATTCTTGTTTGAAGTGCATAATAAATAAAGGGATCAGAGATATATGTGGTCCTAAACTTAAGAAGTCCTTGCTGAAACAGGCAATTTGACCTTGCAATTTGCCCTGTCTAGTTCCGGTTTTGTAGAATTCTACTTCACTACAACTTTTCAAACGCAAATTTTCAGCAGATTCGTGAAAACCTTTTACGTCATAACATCGTTATTGGATGACAGATACATTAAAAGTAGAAGTAAGAGAGTTTCAATTCTCCAATACCGAAGTGCGCGAAATGGTAAGCAAAAGTCTGTTAGAGGTGCTCAAAAAGCCCCTGGGGCACCACAGGGTTAATTAAAAGGGTGCTAGTTACTTACGACAAGTTGCCGAAGGAACTGGCCTAGAGATCTTTAATGTGTTAATGTGTGCTCTAAAATAACGCACGGTTTGCATTTTCCCTCAATTACTTCTCGCATAATACTGTAGCAGATGGTAGACGTAAATTATCGATTGATTTTCTATGTTTGACTTTTGCTGAACGCACGCAGAGGAGGAAAAGCTGGGAGTGTTGTGAATCTACTAGAAAAGAAAGCTATCTCTTGCTGTGCATAGCAATTCTTTGAAATCAAATAAACGGTCTACGTAATTTATGGGGATCCAGCTATAAATAAGCCTGTTCAAAGGTGCGGACTTTCATAAGCTACATTCTCTCCTGATGCTAGATGCTATTTATATATTGCACACCTCGCAAAAAATGCCGGTTTTATAGCTTTCTTGTGAGGCCGAAGCCATGAAATATGTTGCCAAAGACTGTAAAATGTGATTGTATAATACTCTCACCGAAAGCAGTCAAAACAACTTGAAATACCAATCTTACTAAAATGATTTTCACATAAACGAACTTATCCATCGAACCTTCAAAGCTCATACCTCAATTGCTCGAGCCATGTTTTTTCTAGATTTTTCTAATAAAACCAACAAGGCCTGTAGTTAATAGCAACAATTAAGGACTTCCCATTGATACCCAGGAGATTCTTCCATTCTTTAAGTTTAGACTTCACTACTTTTTAAATCGAGATGACAATCTTGACACAGATGAACTTAAGGAAACTTGATAAGGCTAATATAAGATTATAAATACTGATTTTGTTCTTTTCATGCAACTAAAATCACCTATGTACTTTTCTCTGGAGGATTTTGCTATTGAGGAAGCAATGTTGAATCCATGTATCCCTCTAGACATTGTAAATAGGTTCTCTTCTTGTCCATTTTAATTTTTTGCAAACCAATAATTCAAATCTCATATAAGATACCAGCAAGTTTAAATAATATTGCTTAACCTGAAGCATGATCAAAATGCGTATAATCGTAGTCGGTGGAGCTACAAGTTAATAGGAGACGAGAGTACACGCCAGTTGGCTACCAAGCTACATTTTCCGCTAACTTCAACACGTTTATGACAAGCCTGGTGTTATGGACCATGCTTTTGGAACATAGCAAACAAATATGTTATCTCCTGGATGCGGTCACTGAAGTGTGAGGAGCCTGACAGATGGTGACTTCTAGTGCAGTGCACTGAGTACAATGCACTCCCTAGGCCGAAATTTGACCATTTCGTCGTCCATTTGAAGTTATTACGCATTCTTGTGGAAATGTAAGAAGTCAAGGTTTCACTTGTGTCATTTGAAAATTAAGAAGCGAAAACGAGACTCACTCTCGTGTTTTGTTTCGAGAGCTCAGTCAAGCAACATGGCTGTAAAGGCAGCATTGCAAGCATCTGGTAATTCACAGGCTGACATACTTTTTATGTTTCAATCTGACGAAGAGCTTTTGAAGCAACGAACTATTGGAAATTTCTCGGCATTGAATCGAGCATAGACATTACGCAACAGCGAGTGCAAAATGTCTCTGCACCCAAGTGCAATCATGAAAGTTTACACGCTGATGACGTCAGAGCCTTCCATGTTGAGGCCAAAGTGAGATCTCTCGACGATTGCTTTACGAGGTTTTCATTTGTAAAATCGAATTTATGTACCACTCATTCCGTCAAAAAACAATGACTTCAAACTCAGCATTATTATTGAGATACCGAGGATGACACCACGACATCATTTCGTTAGTCGTTGGAAATTTGTGGGAGTAGGAAAAATGTTATGTCAGCGGAGCACAAATGTGAACTTTCTGGATTCAGGAGTACTTTCGAGAAATACTGAGTGTCTGCCATTGTTGCTTAAGTAGTGGTAAAAAAAGTGATGTACGTTTGATCTGTTATTACTACATCATGGCCGTATTTTCCTCGTTCAAATTGACAGTAGTAGCGGGTCGAAATATGTTGACTAGTTTTGACATATCCCTTAGGATTTTTTGCTTTCATACACAAAAAATTTAGACTAAATAGTGATAAGAGTTGTTTTGCAGCTTTTGATATTAAGTGCGTCAACAATCTATAAACTACATGAAATGCTCTGGATAGTGTCCGAAGTCTAAGATCACACCCATTTTCAACGTAGCAGAGAAGTGCCTAGCGTCTTTTTCATGTTTTGGCTTGAACAATAGCTTGTGTTATCAGTTTCTGATTTTATTTCATTTGCTGTTGTCACTTGGAATTAACGCTAATGTCGAAGAGCCAATTTTCTTTATGAGTAAAATTTTAATTGACACAATATGCGGCTGGTAGCATACTACCCCTATAAGTGAAAAGTAGATATTACAGGGATTGTTATGTTTTGTTTCCTGTGTATTTCTCTTTGTAAAGAGACACAAGGGTATACTACAAAAAGAAACTAGAGTTAGAGGTAAAAACTCAATGCAGCCAGATACAACCCCTATTACAATAACATACGGTCCATATAAGTACGACTATATTCGTAGTAATTTTCAGGTTTTAATGAGGAGACAGTTAAGTAAGAGTCGTCAGCGTTGTGTTTAAAATTTGGCATTTCCAATTAAAAAAAGTTGTGGCACACAAGAATCAATGAATTGAGAAGATGGTCACTTGATAATCCCAGATTTTGTTTTCAATTAATGGTCACCATTAAAACTTTTATATCCTTATTTATAGTTAAAACATATAATTCTCCTTTTCATTTATATATTGATATCATTTGCATTTTGTCATTTTGGAATAAACCAAGTCCAAAGTATACAAGAATGATATCATGAATATTCATGTTGAATCCAAATAGCAGAGGCAAACTGTTTTCCATAATGATGGTACCAATGTTACAGTTCAAAATAGCTAATTTTTTTCAATAATCCCATGGGCTTTTTTTTTCCTTAGCGAAGGATGATAACTTAACTCTAGGACATCCCTTGGTGGTACTGCCGGCTTATTGCCGGTTCTGAAAGGTAAAGATATCAAATATATATAGACTACTATAACATTAAGAAATCAAACTGGGTACATCATCTTTAAAAACTATGCATTAAATAAAATTCTAACCGTCAATCAGAATTTTTGTATAGCAGGATTGTATATTTGAATGTTTTTACACTTGATGGATAGTGTAGAGTTGATGAGCTTTGAAAATACATACGTTTTCGTAATTCAACAGACAGGCGTTACATACATGTATACTCTGAGTAGCATGGAACTTTGTGAGTGGGCTGAAATATTGGACATTGATTTTTACTTAACCATGTTGGGTGATCTGAAAATCTATTGGGCATCATAGTTACGGTAAGGCTTTTGAGCATGCTGGAAACATACTGGAAATGTAGAATTACTTTTAAAATGTTTAGAATAGGTTGAAGGTAGCGGGGGGGGGGGGCTGTGCAGTTGGCAGTTGATGCTTCCCTATCAGAATGTAAAGTTTTAGTATCTTTGGGTTAATAAAAATGGAACCAGGTAATTTAGAACTGAGGAACATATATTTCAGCGGCGACGTTTAATTGTCAGAATGTACGAAACCAGACCGTGGAAAAATATTCAATGATATTGATAGATTAACATCGCAATTACTCAAAAAAATTAAGAAGAGGCCACAAAGTGGGTTTTGAATGCATTAAGGTAAGAAAATAACTTTCAAAGAAAAGGAATTCTCTCTATATTAAATATGCAGTCAGATTTCTCCCGAAACTAATAGGCAGTGGGCTTGTTATAAGATTATTTTGAGTGGAAAGTTTTCAAAAAGGAAAGAATTGGAGAGGGATGCAGAGGCATCTATTAGAGGCACAAAGGTAATGACAGGCAGCGAAAATGATACATGTAGAAATATGAGCTGTCTAGTGCTTAACATATGAAAAAATCCCAATAAATGATATTTTTGTGAATCTTTATATGCTTATATTTTACCGATTCCTGTTTGCTTGAAGGGGTATGACCTTTGTCTTTAAATCGTTTTTTCAAGCAAGTTTCTCCAGCCTAATTTCCAATATTTGACAAAAAGGTAGAAGGGAGCACCCCACCACAATGTTGCTAGTGACCTTTATTTTGATTGGTTTGTTAACATCTGCCATAGCCAATTAAGTTTGTCGACGTGTTGGTTTCAATGATGGGAGAGTTTGTTTAAACATGAATCGTAAACTTTTATTGATAGCAAGCAGCCACATATATAGAAAAGTGTAGGATATTTTGTTGATGCGGTAGATTTATTGTAGGGAGTGGATAGTCTCTTTTGTTTTCCTTGTTGTTATGTGGGCTTTTCTGTCCAATGATTTCTTATTTTGCCAGTTCAGGTGGTGATCGGTTGTTAAACGGTGCTAAGCAAACCACTGACTATTTGTATTTATTTATCCACAGGTCTTCGCTTTTCGTTCTCTTCCCTGTCTACAGAACGCCATAATTCACTATGTAGGGTGGAGAGCGGTCTTTTCAGCATAGGTTGGAGACAAAATTGCTCTTATCTTCCAGTGAATTTGGGTCCTTTGCGTGCATCTTGCGGAAGTTAGAAAAGAACAATTAATATTGATGCTGTTTTGAGGAAAGCTTACTTCTGGAGGCTCTCTAAATATCATTTTTCTAATACCTGTTCTACGGTAGGGCGCTTTTCAGGTGCGTGTCTTCTCCACTGAGGTCGCTGTTTGGTGACAATGTTTCCTTGTCTTCCATAGTATGTGGTAATTTCACTTCTGCGTATCCCGCCGTTGGATGTAATCTGGCTTGTAAATGACCGTAGCAAGTCTCTTTTCAACCGGTGAAATTGTGATTGAGTTCCGCCCTTATGAGTCTTGACAGTCGGTCGCTAAACTTTCGTAAATTTGTCTCAATTCATTTAGATGTTTTTTAGAGTAATTACCGATTTTGCTGTGACGATGTTTGTCTCACTCTTCAGGAGGTCATATACTGCTTCTTCTACAATGAACGCGATTTCTCCTTTAGGATTTACTTTTGAAATAGCTCTTGATAGCGCAGGGAGGATAGATCAGCAATCCAGTTAGGTGTTCCTGGGCATTTCTGTGGAGTGGTGTCCTTTAGCTTTAAAATATCTAACTTTCTTTGGTGTCTTTGTCTGGTGGAGAGTAGCATGTTACTATCTTACAGAACAAAGTGTGGTTTGATTGTGATTAAAAAATGGGGTGTTCTGCTGAGGAAGCTCAATTCCCTTCCTAGTAGCAATAACTTGGGGACGCCTGTTGATGTTTCAGTGGTATATCTGAAATAACCGTTGAATGGTTCTTTCAGGCCCAGATCTTGCTCTATCCATTGAAACTGGGTAGTGGAGACGTAGGTTTGTTGTGTAGTCTCCTTAAGGAGAACCTTAGGTGATTTGAGTATTCAGGAAGCTTGATCCTAGGTCTTTCAAGACGTCGAAAAATTGTGAAAGAGTGTCCACCGGACCTTGAAGTCGTAATCATTCCTTATCTAGCTGAGTTGAGACTTAGTAGAAATCCTCATAAACTCCTTTTTTATCAAATCATTTTAAAAATTATTAAAACTGCGTCTTCGCTAGTATTAGCAGTACTAAAATCAGTAGTAGCAGTAGAAGGGGGTGTTGAGATAGTAGTAGAAGTAATGGCATAATATTAAAGTGGTAGTAGTAATGGTAGCAGCAGCAATAGCTATAGTGGTTACTATTGAACGTATTTGTTTTATAGTGCATATTGACAGCAATTACTTACTATGCTGTGAAAACGTATTGCCTGTCTATTCATTCCAGAGTTTTCATTTTATATACAGTAGCAAAATGAAAATAATCCGAGTTTACGCAGCAATTTAAAAATTTTCATTGACATCGAAGGAGATAAAATCTAGAAAGAAGTGGTGAACGAAGTACCTCTCACAACTTTCGTTCTAGTTATGTTCATTTTGGAAAAATTAGAGGACCCTATACTCCCCTTTCATCCCTCCTAATCAGTTTTCAATCTCTACGAGGCAACTTTCTAATTTCATTTGTTCACTTAACTCTTTTATCCTCTAAAATAGGCCTATTTTGCTAATAGTCTGCGTACATCCGTCTTCCGTCCGTCTCAAAATCTGACATCAAGTTTAGTGCAGATGTTTCTCATAATTGTTTTTAAAGAGAGACATTTTCATTTCTATACATACGGAGAGAAGAGCTAACTAAGTATTTTCTTATCGCAGAAGCGTTTTCTGTTAAGGAGAGACGCTTGTCCTTGGTAACGCACTCCTTTTTACACAACAAGCTGCGAGGCTCCTATAATTATGGAGGTTCAGTGGTCATGCTCTCTCCTTCTCGTCATCTGGCTATTCATGAAACACGCAGGTATGTATACTTTTGCTGTTGAGTAGAATAACTTTTATACAAGGTAGATTGTCTTTAGCGGTTTTTGCACAGGACCACTTTCGCCGTTTATCAGAAAAACCTATTTTTTAGCAGACTGTGAACAAAGACAGGTCATGCAAGGATCATCGACAATTATAGACAAGCACTTTCCGTTTTCACTGCTACTTCTAATATTTTGTCAGATCATGCCTTTGACAGGTTTGTACCTACTAATCATCTTGCGGCCAAGATAGGAAATAAGATTATAGGTTAGACATTATTGCATTCTTTATAACGGGATGTATTTTTGACCAAAATTTGATTTAGAGAAAAATATTACTGAGAAAGCATTTTTAATAAGGGGATTGCGATGAAGATTAAGTTATAACTTTAGATATGGTTATCTCCATTTTTTGTACTCTTTTTGGAACACAGTACTTGGTAATATTTTATTGCAAACTAGACTTGTGAAGAGCCATCGTGTTATTAAAATGTTGTTTTAATCACGGAAACAAAATCGTGAAGGAAGTTCTATTTTCACTTTTCTTGAATGTCATTTTGCATACTGTGTTGCATTGTTATTATTTTACAGACGCAAGGTATTGTTGAACTTCAGAGTAGAACTGCAATGACAAAATACCTATGTCTGTCCATCTTTTAATTTTTCTATAACCAGGATTTATTTTTCACAGCTGTACTTATGAAGAACAATTTATATTTCATCGCTCTGTAGTGCATGATGTTGAAAATACATGCACCCGTACATGCATACTTCTGACTTCTTTTTGAGCTCTTCATGTAATATATGGTACACAAAGCTGGCAATTTTCTCGTTCTTAAAGTGAGTGCGATTCTCTAATTGACCTACATCAACACCATATTTTACCATTTTTACGGCATGAGGAGGAAATAAGGCTGTACTGACATTCGTGATATTTTATGATGTTTCACCAAAATAATACTTCTTACTTCATGATGAGCAGTTGTTATTGTAAGTGCAATTAACTCTTTAAAAAACTTTCTGTTATAATTTTGAATGAGAGCCTTTTAATCAAAATTCCCGTCCATATTTTTCCTGCAACGGAAAAGGCTTTCTTTTGTTATTAAATACATATTTATCATTGACAATCATGATCAGCATGAGAAAATGAGAAATGAGAAAAGTCGGCTCTAACTTTGCCTTAAGAGTTGTTATACTCACATATGTAGGCCGAACCAAAACGTTTGGATATCAAATAGATTGAAATACATGATTATTGCTAAATTTTCAAATGTTCAGTCTGCTGAGAAATGTTATCATTAAATTCATAAAATATAGTAAAGGAGCCTTATTTCAATTATATTTAATGATTTTAAGAGTAATATAATTGAAAGAATCGGCAACTTGAAGTCCTTAAACATACAGGAAACTTTTAGCAGGTCAATATTTCTAGGAAGATGCCAAACCTTTGAAATAAAGTAAAATCGCATTTACTTACAATAGAGAGGAAGTCTACTCGCTCCCCCATGAATAGAAGGTTATTTCATACTGATGTCGACTCGCACAAAAAGGGGAATGTATACAGTGTCTGAGTTTAACACCAAAACATCATTTGTTTGTAGGCTTGAAATTGTACGCTTTACTTTGCATATCAGGAAAGAGCACCGCAGCAAGCTTGGAGCAAAGATCCATGCAATGGCTTTGGTTTTCTTTACTCTCTTTAAAGGGTTAACTCTGGTACAGAAACGTAAAGCGCGCTCTTATTCAAATTAGCAAAAAATGCAGCTAAGTATTTTACTCATTTCTTTGCGAAGTGAATCCAGTGATTCTCATCAAGCACATGACATACATGACATACTTAAAGTAACTTCATTAAATCTGAATTTACTACTATTGTTCTCTGTTCTTTTATTCACCAAATAGTATCCCATTTTCCAATAAATGGAAAACGAGAAATCCTGAATAGCGAGTCCACAAAAGAATACTGGTTTGATGTACAAGCTACTTCTAGAATTATCTTAAATTTCAATACTTGTTTTTAAAAACCGACTGCAAGGTTTTGCCTGCGATGTTTCCATAAATATTCGTTTCTGAACATGTTATTGTATTTCAAAGTATGGCCTTAAATGTCATAATATTGGTAGCAAGGTAATGCGGAATATACTCAATTTTTACTACTCGACAGGTCAAATTTGCAGAATAATTAGCATTTAAGGAAGCAAGCAGCTGGTATACTACAATCGCTGGTATAGCTACTGACCTAGCCATATATTCGGACTTAAAACATCGTAAGAGAATTTAAGCTATAATCGAGAAGGTTTGCACATCCCAAATTTTCTGTGGTTGCATTCACCGAAAGCTCTATTCTTCCAATTTTCAGTAAAACCGCAATATAGGACCCCCATAATAAAAAGGAAGGAATTACTAACTACCTTATATCAGGAAAGACATTGAGGGATCGGTTTATGTATTTACAACTCCCATTCGTTGGGGTCACTGTATCAGGGTGGGATGCCCCGAGCCCGCACAAATCTGAGCTTTGCACTGCCCCTCTCATAGTAGAAAAAGGCCCGGTTGCTACAAAATGAACTGTTTGAAATGCACCTAAGAATGCTTATAGTAAGACAGATTTAGCAGCCAAAGCAGTGATAGAGCAGCATGACGTCAAGTTGTGGTCGAATGCTGAGCAACCGACAAATGATGATGATGATGATGATGATGATGATGATGATAATGATAATGATGATGATGACGATGATGATTCGTATAACGTCTGGGGTGTTACTTGAACAGGATCAGTTTAAATAGTAACGACTAAAGTTTGGGCAGCCCTCCGATTAAGTGAGGTTTTAGCGCCATAAAAGTTTGAAGCTGTGTATCGCCGCTTAGGTATTTTAGGCCTTGTTAAACGTCCGGTGACTCTTGGAAAAGGCGATCGCCTGATCTCTGGAGATCTCAGAGTCAGCTGTACATAAAGCATTTATGTGAAGTTAAACAGAGCTCATCATAAATTATTATCAAGGCAATGTAAGCAGCTGAATCGCGCAATTTAGTAATGTGCAAATTAACAAGCATCTCTTGTATCCAATTTGTTTTCCACAGAATCACTGAAATTGTCGTCAACCGCTTAGCCGCTAAACTTTGAAAATGTCTGGTGAAACTTTCAACCAGCTGCTTTTGCTTATGGCCTTGTACGATACTCTACCATTGATAGACCTTGGCTCTACGCATGACTTGAAGAGTGTAGTCTACTAGGTTGTGAGAGGAACATTGTGGCACTTGTTCCTGCTTAAATAACTTTATAGATATTTTAAAACTTGTCATTAACTGGCCATGACTTAGTGCTCTAGATGAATAATAAATTACAGATTTGGAGGTCTTAAAAAGATTTTCTATAACAAGGATACAGCCTTGCCGTATTTTACTTACACTAGAAGGCCGTGGTAGAGGACAACACAAATGCCCTTCTCCCAGTAGCTAATAGCACATTTGTAACACTGGGTGGCCGACCCAAACCTAGCACATGTGGGCTAGATGATGTGGCGCAAGAGTTCGCGCTTCATAATTTAGCCATATTTTAAAGTGCCCATTAGATTGCTACACCCTTACAATCCATGAAGGCTGGAATCACTTGATTCTAAGAATGTTTTGAAATCTTACCAGGGCTTCCGATTTTCATAATTGCCTATATTGTCCAAGTTCAAAAAGTAGCATTTGTCTACTCCCCTATATTCCTGTGTTTTTTTATTTTGCTATCTTGTTCAGAGAATTAATATTTCTTCTTCTCAAAAGATTTGGACTCAAACCTATAACGTAAATTTTTAGGTTCAGATTGCCATTGAAGCCAAGCTTCTTAAATTAAGAACCAAATAATACTTTGGCCCCTTTGTTTACTATGTGCGTTACGTTCAGTACATTAGGGCTTACTGTTGCAAACATACATAGGAGGTCTTCAAAGCCCTCTCCCTCCCGAACAAAATCAGTTGTAAAAATTCCTGAGCAGAATAGGAAGTCATAATTGTAAATGGTTTGGTTTTTTTACTTTCTCTATGGTTACACCTCTTGTTTTCATTTTTCTATATGCCAAATGAATTGAAAGACTATTAAGTTAGCTTTGCAAAAGTCGGAAGCATAAGTTTCAAATTTTAAGTACCTTTTTCAGGACAACACTTAACAAAAGCTAAAGATTTATTAGTCTGTCATCTGTTCTAGTGAAGTTGAAAACTAAGTTTCGAGAGATAGGACAGAGAGGGGACTGAAAGCATGAATAGCATAAAAAGAATACGCGCAGATCGCTGTAAGAATGTTGGGGGGACAAAGGGATCAAATGTGGACAATTTGACATTTCTGGGCCCAAAGGTGGGAGGATAAAGCAGCTGCTGTTACCCTATCCTGAAAAGTGAGAAGGATGAGTCCCCCGCGTCCCCACCAGAATCTACGCCAATGATGAATATACAAGCATGAATGACAAGAATGAGTAGCATGAATAGCAAGCATGAAAAGATTGTCATCTGAGGGAATAAAAGTAACCCCGTTCCTAGTAGTGGTTTCGGCCTTGAAAAGGGTAAAATAATTTTAAAAAAGAAAGAAATGAAGCCGTACTTAAAGTCCGAAGAGTATTGGGATCCCTCACAGATTATTTGGCTTTCTTTAAACCTATCAGTTCCCTGTGAAGTTATTTTTGATACAAAACCGGCCGTATCTACCTTTTTTCAGCCATCTTCAATGGGCAAAGCTGCGAAGCCAGACTTCGGAACTGACCACTGTTGTCGCAGAAGCTGTAGTCTTACCATTTAAGCTCCTAATCAGCGGCAAATCGTTACGTTATTACGCACCATGGCACTACAAGTGTCTACAATTTACTCTTCCTATCTCCTCTTCGGAGTTCTCATCACCTAATCTAACGTGTATTTAAGAGAGATGGACGCTGTGCACGCAGTAGAAGCCTAGTATTGCATATAATTTATCTCAGCATTGAAAAGCTATGAATTTATGAATAGTGTTAGAAGCATCACAATAGCTTTAGCGCAGATGCATATTTGCATGACAGCCAAAGAGAGATTAACACAGGTTATCATGAAAATGCTCCTACAAAATCATGCATTGACATAAAATGAAGAACGTTCACCTATAAAATAAGATCATTTTTGGCGTTATCATCGTTAAGACCGCAATATTTCCAGACCGACGTCTAGTACATGCACAGTCATTAAAAGGTCGTCATTCGCTCTAAACATCAGGGTCGACTGGTGCATGACAACAGTACTATTGTGCCACTACAGTGCATCCTCATTTATCCAAACCCCGGTCATCAGAATCCCGGTCATCCGAGCGCCGGTCATCCGAACCTCGGTCATCCGAACCTCGGTCATCCGAACCTCGGTCATCCGAACCTCGGTCATCCGAACCTCGGTCATCCGAACCTCG
>JAAAKL020006845.1:0-17544 GCA_010016065.2 Carybdea cf. marsupialis auct. non (Linnaeus, 1758) | reverse complement strand
CACGTCAGTGATAGTTCACATCTCTAACGCGCAATTTTTTCATAAAATACATTCCTAAATTATAAATCATTCCAAGGCTCTTTCTAAGATGATACGGCAGGATTAGGAGGAGGGGGCTCAATATTTAAAAATTAGATCGACTTCAAAAAATATATGTGTGTATGACCTAGATGAATACATTATAAACTAAACGTAATTTTTCGATACAAAATTCAATGAATTAAAGTCAAAACAGTTTTAAAATTTCTGAAATCGGACACACTTATGATCAACACTATTTATCTTTAGACAGACAAACTTCAACATTATGTACAAAATTTTTCACAGTGAGGACAACATCCTCTACTTGACATAGAGGTCAACTGATCCAAATAGTATCACAATCCTTCAAGACCCGTGAAACAGCAGTTAATGTAAGAGAAACATTTGTGTAACGTCGGACTTTGGTCGATCACTTTTTCCACTATTTTCTTCAAAGGCTTTTTCAATAAACCATCAAGTCGTGGATGTCTTTTAAAAGAAGGTAGGTATAAATCACTATAGGGAGAGATGCTTTTAAAGGGACCTTCCTTGTAATAATCCAGGCAATACACATTCCGGAATCTTATTTCCATTTACCAAATCTTATGCAACCGGCTGGTTGATACGTAGAAAATACTGTACAACCTTTAGGTTAACTGGGAGCGATAACAGGCTCATTTTGTTTTCTATAAGGCTTGAAGTTATCAGAATGCATGATATAAAGCCGGAACGGTTCAGGACAAGTTGGCAAACGCAGCAAATTTCTTATCAGTGCATTTAATAACACTCATCGTATCAGATTTCGAAAGGATAAACGCATTCTTTTAAGCATCAAATGCAGATACCGAAAGAACTTGAAATAAACTACAAATGTTTGAAAAAAGTTTATCTTAACTTTGGTAAGTGTCTATCAATTAAAAGCATTGATATTGCTGGGGAGAGTTCTGAGTGCAGCTGATTAGTTTGTTGGCAAGCCGAACAGCTTGCAGAGACTCAAGTGGTAGTTACAGCAGTTAAAGAAACATGCTTGTAATTTCTTAAGGCAGCATTTTATAAGTTGTTTTAATCCCAGTAAAGTGCTAGTGCAAGGGATTTGCCTATCTTTTCATGTCTGTCATTGCCTGTACGCAATGCTATTGTAGCACCTATTAAAGCCACGTAATAGAGTGTTTATAAGCGTCGTGGAGAAGAAAGTCAGAATTTGTTTAAGCCTGATTTCACTACGAAATAATGCGGATATTTTGTTGTAGCCAAAAAATGACTGAGCTTTACAACTTATAAACGTACGTCGAGTAAAGGGGTGAGGATGCGAATGATCATGAGGGTAGTGTGACATTGTTAATGTTGTGTTTTGATTACTGTATAACAATTTTTTAAAACATCGTAAGTGTCGCCTAAAGTTTTTTCCTTTCCTAAGTTCTTCCAAAACTCTTTGGATTCTGCTTTTGCGAAAGTAAATGAAGGCAGGGTCTTGCTTTCCCAACCACTACTCTCTGTTCGATAAGTTCAAAAGCTCTGAAATATGAAAAGGAAAGCACATACCTGCCTCGTTTTCAAATTCCATAGTCTATCATTTTCTTAGCCTCGTTTCCAGTTTAGCTAAATTTGACTTTGTTCTAATTTTTAATTTGTTTTAAGCTCCCAAAACGATCTACCAACCCTGCAGAGCAAGTGGATACGATGCCGTATAGATGTTGTCTTGCAATCGCAGTTTCTAAAATCAAGTACAGAAGAATGTATTCTCAAGCCAACTGATTGAAGCATTATTCCATCAAAAGTTCAACAAATCATCAGAAAGTACTCTCGTTATTTATCATCAAGACATTTGTAATAATTTGCTCGATGGATTGCCGGGATTCCAGCTGGATATGGTAAAACGTAGCATGACTACTGCTGCCCTTCTCTAAAAATTTTGAAAATTTACAAACTTTTCTGTATAAATTACAGTGTTTACCAGCACGCTAATGAGACGTATTTTAATTTGCTTATTATATATAAGTCTCTCAACGGCATATTTAGAAATTATTTTTCCGAAATGATCGTCAAAAGAGAGCAAACAGGACTTTTTTGTAAAGTGGCATTCTTGTGGAAGTCGCTTTCTTTGTATATTCGGTAAACTAAAGCCGCAATAAAAAAACTAAGAAATATATTCAAAAAGCATTTTTAAAAAGCCTTCGACTCTTTTTAATTTCAATTTCCCAGTTTAAGTATGGATTAATTTTATCATCATTTTTTCTTGTTAACTTGTTTGTGACTCTTTTAGTTTGAAGTTCTCTTGTCTTTTGCGCCAGTTCATATTCCTGTCACAATTTTGTTATTATAGTTTCGCTGTGAAATTGTTTTGCATATTGCTTGCATTAAGAAGAGTTAATGATACCTGTCAAATGATTATCTAAATTGTAGTTTGTCAATAAAATAAATAAATATGATGTTTATTACTATTTGAAACCTTCATATGCCTTTTCTCTAACTCCTTGAAATTTAAACCAATGAGTATAAGTTAGGAAATAACAATCTCATTTTTGGCAAAGGGAAACCAGTTCCGACGTAGTTAAAATTTAAGAGGCAAGGAGAAAGATTATTGATGCACGGATATGTTTCTTTTGTTCTTTGGGTGTACTTGGAAATGATGAAAGATGCAAGAAGATTTCTTTCGTGTATCTGTTAATTCTTTTTTTTAGTGCTCAAGCAGAACTACTGTCTCGATGTTCCGCTTCTGTTTATGATCATATTTCCGGGGTTGTAGGCACACTTCTTGCCTTTTGTAAGGGCTTTTAGAATCAGATTTATGACGTTACATGTTGTTAAATAACATATCATCTTGCATAGTTGCTGTATACTCAATTACTAATTACTAATCTAGTAGATATGAACAGAAATGACACAGATAGGCAGATATAAAAAATAACGTAAACCATTTTAGTAGTTATTTGAAGAAAGAGGCTTCGAGTGAGTGACGACATTTAAGTGATAATGACGAATCTGAAATATTTTCTACAAGGAAACAAGATGGAGACCTTCCTCCCCTCAAATCACTGGTGTGATCAATTTAGAATGGATGTAGATCTCGCATTATCTATTGCAAAGAAAGGTCCTGTTGACAGAGTATCATGAACAAAACTATGTGGCAGAACTCTCCGGAGTGTGCAGAAAAGTCAAGTACTCGTGGCCTATGTACATACTGGTATGGCCTCCAACATAAAGTAAGTTAAAATAAGACTATCATTCTGTTCAATATTCCTACTACGTTTTAAGCGGACCATAGATATCAACCAGGTTGTTACAAAATACGTCGGCTTCGATGCAAATCTTTAACCACTCATCATTGTCTGGTGTCGGCTGCAGACAAGGACCATTTTGAATGATATTGTAATTTAGAACATAGATACTCTCGATTCTTTTCCTATTTGAAGAAAAGAAAAGCATATGTAATAAGTCTTTCGAGAGTGGATTGATATAGAATATAGAATATAAGAATATACAAATTATAAGTCTTAGATTATATTACGAAGATAGCTCTACTTCAAATGGTTATCTTTCTGAAAAATTGAATCAGCTACAGATGAAATATCAGAATGATTAACAAGTCCTTAGAATATCTACAGATATTACAGATCCTCACTTGCTTATCAAATATCTGTACTTGATATCGGTCCTATTACTGCACATCTAGAGTTAGGTATCTTTGCCTCTTGTACAATAAATTTTGCTAAGCGAATATTAAGCGTCATTACCGTTAGCAGATCATAATTCAATTATTGTGGAAGAAGATTGGGATTGTAATTTAGTTAACATTATCTATCACGACATAAATATGAGAATAGTGTTTTCATAAGCTGGATATGTATCATCTTCAAATACAGGATGTAAACTAAATTCGCTAAGCTCATTTTATCATCTATTCATCAATTGTTTGATTGGTCGACTGTAGATTTTATTGTAAGTTCTGGGTGATAGCTGTAGATATGATCTTGACAGGTCGTTGGTACAGCGGTCTTGTTACAAAAGCCGAGTTTTTTGTTAATTCTAAGTAATGAGTGTGACAAAATAAACCATTGTACTAGGTTATCAGCACGATACGACCTACAACAATAATTGCTGCAGTCCAGATAAACACGACACAATTTAGACTAGTGACTACTGACACCAGCATCAAGCATCAAGCATCAGACGTGATGGTACAGCGAGTCCAGCCTGGACTTCTTGTTTAGACAATTAAGTAAGGACGACTAACAGGTGAAACTAGAAAATTGCTAGAAAAGACAGAGAATGGGAATGGAAGTCCTCACAATGCTGCTAGGAAGTAATAAAAGTAGAGACATATTTGAGATATTTGATTGGTTTTAATATATGCTGTTACAGCGCCGCCTTGTTCGGGAAAAGTTGTTTTAGTAAACTTTCCTGTCAATCTTTCCTTATCTACTGTATCAAAACTTTTTGGTTCTTAATCTTTAGGGGGTTGGATCTTTTAATGAAAAGTTGTTGCTTTGGGGGCAGTAATCCATTGAGTCGTTGAAATATTTGCAAAAGGCGGAGATAACCCCGTGCGATTAGGTACTGGGTAACCCTCTTTTGATACATACTTAAAGCTGATTTACATGTGAAGTCTCAAGCATTTAACCCTATTTCTTTTAAGGAGAAAGGATGTATTGATCCCTGGCAATTTTAAACTTTGATACTCTCACACTACTCAATAGTGTTGCCCCGCAATTTGGTTACTTTCTCTAAAAATTTGTTCTGCGTTTGATAACGCTTAGAAGTAATGGCCATGATCATTTCCGTTCCTAATATGACACCATTCTTATTATCCACCTTCAGAGTACGTATTGAGAACGTGTGATCAATTTCATAATGTATTTCTGAAGTAATGTTCTGTCCTTTGTTCAATTATTTCTTTGACCTCATATAATTCAAATGTACTGTTCAATTAGATTAAGCACAGACGTTAAATTAACTCTACATAAAAACTGCATAAACTGTAAACAATTTTTCAGTTAGGCAGTTCCAATTGGCATCTAGCACCACCAGTATGGCGATGGGAAGCATGATGTACATCTAGTCCTATCATTAAACGTAAATGAATATATCAAAAATATAATAAAATGATAACAATAACAAAGAACTAATTGGCTGTGAAGTTGATGACGTCATTAGTATGGTATGCTTAATTTATGAGTGTTTGGTAAACAATCATTAAGAGCATTATAGACAACAACATATTAGAAACAAAATAAGTGGTGATTAATCAAGTCTCCATAACGGATGGTTCTCGAGTTCTATTCATTTCTCTCCAGTTACGGAGTTTTGTATTTTCATGTAATATAGAGGCCAAAAATGTATTTAAAAAAGCGCTGTTGTTGACTGAACTTTGACGTCATAAGTAAAATATTTGAGTTTTAAAAGAAATTTTATTTTGGATTACCACGGTGCAAATTTTAATCCATATTGGATTATTTGTACAAATTTTATATAAGAATAAGCCTCCTCAATAGCGGTCTACGCCTTAAATATTTAATACATATATGGTTAAGTGAGAAAAATGACAAGCAGAAGTTTATTAGATGGATTGAAAAGCTCCGCATGGAGAAAAATAGAATTCAGGCCAAATATTGTACAGTTTTGAAGTCATGTAAAAAACTGCTTTTCTTCTATGCTTTAAATTAAACATTGGGAGGAAGATATCGAAATCCAACAGATAATCGACATCAAGGTATGAAAAGTTGCGCTCATGCAAGAACAAACGATGATGTGTCTATGACTCTTCTAGGAATTGTTTATGTGACGTGTTGAGCCCAGGTCTTAATATAGGTCTATGGAGGTGGTCTTCCCCTTACTTGTTTTATTGAGTGGATTCCCATGCCTTGTTCTATATTAGGTGTAGCCAATAGACAGCTTACACATCTCCATAACTGTACTAGTCCATAAAATGGAATCTTATTTACAGTAAAGTTTAAATAACATACATATCAACCAGGTCACTGCTCTTAGATCCTAACACGACTGGAATGGTTATCATAAAGATTTTAAAAATTTTCATGTTTTCTCGTTAGAAAATGTAATTCGTCTCCCATCAAAGTAACTACGAATCAGTTCTAACTTAAATCTTGATAAAGTTTACCCATCTAAACTGGACGTATATCGAAATGTCTTTGCTACCCATAAAGCTTGGTAGTCTATCTCTTTCTTTGATTGATAAATATAAAAGAAACGATAAAAATAAGTAATGTGAAATAGTAGGGTATGTATAGTAATCAATCAATAGAACAACCAATCAATAAATCAATAGTTAGAAAAAGTAATGGATAAAAATAATGTACTAACCAATGAACTAAGTTTAGTATAAAATTGCTAAGTTTAAAAAAGTTTACCAACAACTGAACTACGTTTAGTAACAAATTACTAATTTTTAAAAGTCTTTATTCTACAAATAGTAGAAAAATAACTAAGAAGGATGGTGAAGTAAAGATAATCAGTAAAAAACGTGCTACTTACTTGCTAACTATGATTTTAAGTAAATATCCGTATCTAGTTGGATCCCAGCTAAGATTAGCTGTTCTCATATATTCATTTTTACCACCTTTTGAATCTTTCGATGGAAGAAAGGCCTGAAAGTAAAAAATAAGTCTTAATTATCATATTACAAAATCATTAAATAGAAGACTGTTTGTCACTGCTCATGGAGATAACAGTTATATGTAATTTCATTATCAAAGTAATGGACAAGCTGAGAAGGAAGTGCGTTTCACACAATGACAATCAGTTGATGAGAATATTGGACTGTGTTGCCATTACCAATGGAGCTAAAGATGCAAAATAGTTCCGACAAGAAACTAAGTTACTTCCCTTGTTTCAAAGAAGTTACAAAGGACCATAAACTGGTCAAAGTTTAATAACAATTGCTTCTTTTAATATATGTATCTGTCAGAAAAGAAGAAGTTTGTAAGTTCTGAGAAGATTCTAAGAAGTTGACAAAGTATCAAAACCTAGATACAGATTCTTGCGACGTCATTAGTTTAAATCCAGGTGGTGACATCTTCTATATTTAATACAAATTTTTGACAACGTATCATTTAATATCTCTTCTTTTCGATTACACTTAAACATTACTCAAAGTCGTAAGATGGCGAATATTACTAGCTTGAAGTGTAATTTTTGCGAAATACATAGTTTTCACTGTGTTTAAAAGTAAATTCTGTTGGAGACCAGCTTCAAGAGCTCAAAGCGTACTGGAGCTGATTTCTACCCACCGCACTGCTAAGACCTCTGAATCCTCTGCAAAGCGACTTTCCAATAAAGTGTTTAGGTGGCAAGATTTCTTTTTACAGAGATGAGGTGTCAAAGTGATAATGGAGCAGGGATTCATTTCAAAGTGACTTTGTAATAAAGTGGTTAACGGGCCAGATTCTTCTTCGAGATCTTGTGTCAAATTAATCAACGACAAGGAATTCGTTGTATAGAGAAATTATTATCTGAGATTCCTAGGACTATGGGGCTAGTAGACCCGCAGCCATTTTAATGCTGATAACTTACTTTAAATTGTATTTAGATTCTTTTTGAAATTAGAGGCAATGATGTTAAATAACAACCGGCAGTTAACTGGTAACTTAAACACAGTTCGGAAATCAATTGCTAGAATAGCCTTTACTAGAAGTACGTAAAACAAGCTTGATTCTGTAGGCAAAAAAAAATTAAACAAAGCATTGGGGTCAAGGAGCATTTTTACATGCAGTTGACTTGATTTTTATCCGTAGAAATGTCGTGTTGGTTGTGGGTGACCCTTAATATGTAGTAATACGGAGTCATCATTAGCGTATTTTGAAACAGTTTTTGTGAATAAACTTCTGAGCAAAACACAAGGAAAATTTAGCAAGTTTCAAACCGATTGGGCGAGTAGTTTATGAAACATCAGGGAAAATGTAGAGCCGTGATCGTACTAGCTCCCTCCCTATCGTACTGATAGGGTTACGTAACAGGGTTCTTTTTCATAGTGACTTCATACTACAATGTTTAAACTGCAGGATTTCTTTGCATAGCGATATGTATCTACAATTTCAATCTTACCTTGGCTACCGCTGAATGAGGCGTATATAGTAAATTCCCTAAACTAAACTCTATGAAGGAATTGAAGTTTACGGTAGCGAAATGCATCTGTCGTACATGTGGATGTCCACCGACTATAATAACAGCGCCGAATTGTTGAAGGGCTAAGACTTCCTTCCAAACTTCTCTTGGAGGTATAGCAAGGTATTCTTTACCCCAATGAACCAGCAGAATAATGTGATCAACTTTGTACTGAAAGAAAGATGAAATGTTTTGGACTATTTAAAAGGACGTTTGTGATGTAATCTGACAAATGTCTGATATATAAGTAGGCAATGTTTACTATTACAATCGATTTACATATACCCTTGATACCAAAAATAAAGGATAAAAAATAGATAGGAACGTTTTAAGAATACATAGTACTACGGTAATTTCGATAGAATGATAAAAACCTCTGAAATTATTAGTGATATTGAAGAACGTGACCAAACAGATCACTAAGGCTATAAAATGTATTTTAAAATAACTTACCCTCACGAGTCATGCAAGTCAGAGCCATGTAGCATTGAATCAAATGATCAGTTATTAAGTTCGGTAAAGTAAATAGCACACTCGTTACTTCTATGATCTCGCTAATTTGATAGTCACTGTTTTAATACCACTTAAGACAAAGTAAAAACTCATTAAAGGAAGTTCTCCCTGAATCGCTTGTCCGAAAAAATGAAACATTATTTACGTCCTTTAACCTACGAGCAGGGAGCCTTCACCGCCACCACGTAGAGGTTAATGTTACAAGCTTTTCGTAATAGCATCTGAAAAGAAATAATTTTGTTTTGGGTCATCGCAGCAAACTATTTAATGTAGTTAAACGGTACAGTGTCGTTTGATATATTATGGAAACTTTCTTTATAGAGGGTAAATTGGTCAAAAGTATTTTTGCGGACGTAAAGGGAAACAAAGTTGAAATCAAGTTGGATTAAGCTTAATTAACTTTGTCTATGCAGAGTACAGAAATGTTGCTGTATAGATATGGGATAAGTAATTATTTTTGGGTAAACTTTACGTTCAGCCAATCCCGGATGATAACTACGATGGTACCTTAATCAGCTAACTGACTAACTGATCTAAGTCAATTAACTAATAAAGATAATCAATCCAAACAGCAAGCCTGTAACGTGGTATCTGGGAAGTTCCTAAAGGCACAATTCACTGTAGTTTAGTACGTCCCTCCCCCTTCACTCCAAAATCAACGATAATCTAATTCCAACGAATTAAAACTTATGTCGGACCTAGCACAGGATATATAAAGTTAATAAGAAGTAAATTAATATCTCCCCTCTTTTATTCATCATATGCATTACATTCATACACACACACATGCACATACGCATACACATACACATACGCAAACGCATACACATACGCATACACATACATATACACATACGCAAACACATACGCATACACATACACATACACATACGCATACACATACGCAAACACATACGCATACACATACGCATACGCATACACATACACATACCCATACGCATACACATACCCAAACACATACGCTTACACATACGCATATGCATACACATACGCATATACATACGCATACACATACACATACGCATACACATACACATACGCATACACATACGCATACACATACGCATATGCATACACATACACATACACATATGCATACACATACACATACGCATTCACATGCACATACGCTTACACATACACATACACATACACATACGCATGCACATACGCATACACATACGCATACGCATACACATACACGTACGCAAACGCATACGTATACGCATACGCATACGCATACACATACACATACACATATACATACACATACACATTCACGTACATATTCATAATTTACATTCCATTCCATACTGAATCTAGTGCAACAGTTCTCTGTTTATCTGACAAAGAAAAGATATCCTTTTATCTTCACGGGGATCGATTTCATGCAAGGTGACGTGGGAGAACAGTTTAAATACAAAGTCTAAAAGCTGCCTCTTCTTTAGGGAATTAAAATTGATCAATAACATATATTAATCCCCATGAACTAAAATCATTGACCAGAACTTTTGAAGGGCTGGGGGTGGGGTTGTACGAAACTGCAGTAGAAGCAACCCCCCATATTTGTAAGTATTTTATGTTCACAGTGATGGTTCGCTGTTACTTCCAACACTATATGGTGGGCAGGTAAAAGGTCATTGTAAGAGACATGGAGCGATGTATTAGCACAATATGTGGCGTAGTCAGGAGGTTTCTAACGTCATAGCTAGTAGGTACTCAAAAGGGTTGTAGGCGAATAAAGAACAGTCCCTCTCAATCGGTTGCATTTTACTTTATTGCGATTGCTACTCGGCAACTCCATGGAACGGATGTATCCTAAAGGAGCAGCAGACACATTACTGCTACCCTTTCTTTTACTTATACTGTATTCAATCTCTCTGAAAAAAGGTTGCCGTAAAGTTTTGTTATTTTTTCGAGACATACACCTTAAACATTGATGAGGCTACGAGTTTCTAACCTTTTGTTTTGTCCTGTGAATGTCTTTCATAGCTGTTCCACGTTGATAGGTTGCAGGTCCGATTGACACGGTACTCCTTATGGAAGAGCATCCTTCCTTGAGAAAGCAGTAGGCAAGGATGCCCAGCTTTATTCCATTAACCTCCTTAACGAGTGGTTCCTGAAAATACCCAAGCGATAATAGCCTAACTACACTCTTTTTTAAAAAATAAGGACTAGTAAAATTGACTGGAGGCTTTCCCTCCTCTTCTTTGGGAGACAGCGAGTAAGAGATTTTTATGTTCTGATAGATATTTAATGAACACAAACTCAAACGGAGTGAAACCAATCGAAATCACAATTTATACTCGCGCAAGAGATATGCATATTATTAGAAGGATCGGTTTATTTACTCGACATTGAGCAAGTCTCATTTGATTGAATAATTATGTAAAGAAACGGACACTTTGTAATCTGTATTGAGAGGAAGTAGGAGTTTTGCTATTGAGTTTAATCGTTGATGATAGTGTCCTAAAAGAAGTTATTACTTTAAAAAGGTTTCTGTATTCAGTCATTTCAGGTTGTAGTATTAGAGTACCAGCGCTTTCAACACATATCACTCATCGTGCATCGTGTAATCACGTGGTACAGTATTTTATCTTTGTCGTAACAACAACAACAACATTAGAGCATTTCCTGGCTAAAATAGTTACTGAAGACAAGAACAACTCATAAAATTGTTGTTTTTAACAACTTGCTACGATCTTCCTCTATTCTATATATTATATGCACAAGTGTTCGAGCCAAAGCTTACACGACTGATGTGACCAGTGTGTGGCAAAACGTTAAAAACAATGAATCCGTTACTCGACGCAGTTTTTAAGTTTTGTAACACAAATAAGATTTAGAAGTAAATCGCACACGAAGTTTTTAAGAAGGTACCGATTGTAACTTCGTGAACAATACAAACCTGCGGAGCATATTTTCTCTTCCCCTTTGAGATTCCTACGTAAAGTATTCCTGCATCTTTCAATGAGTTTATAGTACTTTTGACAGAACTTTCCCCATAATCCATCAAATGGTTATTTGCTAACTGAACTGCTGAAACTCCTAAATACCTGTTAAGAAAATCAAAGTATCATTTCTCTAAGGCACGAATGAGCACGTAACAGGCTGATACTCTGAATCATAAAGTATTAGGAAAAATCAGTAATAAGAATTAAATACTACTATAAGTTTATTCGCAGATTAAACCTGAAAGAGGCGAGGCGTAAATGTTTCTTTTCCTTGCAAAACTAGGGAAGCTTTAGCACTTACGAAATAAAGGCTTAAGACTTGCTCTCTTTATTTTTCCCAAGCGTATGTTTCTTTCCTATGCAAATATTCAACACTTTGAAGTTGTTTTTATTATATAGTTATTATATATAGCCTTCAGCTTGTATAACGTAGTTTTTACCTGTCATTCCTCAATGTTGTCTTGTAACTTTTTAAATTAAGTAGGCTCTTTTAAGAAAAGTTTCGCTTGGTACTTACTTCTCAAAGTGTATTGTTGTTTGAACGAGCCAGAGTACTTTTCTGAAGCAAATTGTTTTTTTTTGTTTCTGTTGTTTATCACTAGCTAGTTATGTTGATTGTCCGTCGGCGACTAGATCTCTTTCCGTTCAGCAATTACCGAGATAAATTCAGTTTGTTCCTTTCGGGAATTATTTTTGTTAAAATATGATAATGTAAGTGCTAAATGTTTATATCAATGTTCGCTCCTCTTTGTTTAACTTGTATTGGACATGCAAAGAAGTACTTAGCACATTATCTCAGTACCAGCTACAAGGCGCCGTAGCAATGTGGTCAGTGTATGGATCATGAAATCATGCGTACAAGGGTCCGGGGTGAGCTGATGTCATGACATGTATAAAAGATGAACCTTGTATGTGTTTCATAATTGTCAAACTGTTTTAAGGATGTCAGAATGTAAGTCAAGGCAATGGTCAATACGCTCAATTGTCTATTCCACTCTTCCACTAACAAACTTTTACCCTGGATAAAATCACAATTCAAATAAATCATCAAACATAAGGTATTCCCCGTGTTCCTAAAGCGTCCGACAAGGAAATGGAAAAATGAAAACGAAAATGGAAAAAAGGTGAATGTAAAAAGCGAAGGAAGCTGTATAAGATTCTGCCCAACGATACCTGACCTGCATTAAAGGCAATTGATCGGGTTAATATTTATGGCAGTAGTAATAAAGGGTTCCTCAGTCATGACAATCGATTGTAATCTGCCTCCATTGCCAATTAGTGCCTACGTCCACGACAACTAGTCTACAACATATAAGTTTATTTGGGCGTACTTGAGTCCTTCAACTGCTCGTTTTTCTGCTGAAAGTAAAACCAGTTTTCCAAACATAGGAGAATCAGCAGGGGATTCTAGATCCGTAATAGGCCCCTCTAAATTAACTATACTAAAATCTGCATCTTTGAAGTATTTTCTTATATTGTCGAAAGGCTTTTTGTAGTCACATCCTCTTCCCTTTTGTGCAAAATAACGAACAGATCCGGTCAGTGACACGTCACCGCCAAATATCAGGGTTGCGTTTTGTTTTGCCTACATTGGGAGAGATATAAAAAATTATAAGAAAGTCATGAAATCAATGAAACATTGTAAGGAACTTTAAAAATATATTGGAGATCGCCAACATCTAAAATTTAACCTGGTCTTCTCTGGTGATAACTTGGTAATAGAAATACTTACAATGTTGTTATATTAGTTACGAAATTGTTATATTACCAAAAACTAATATAGACTTTAAAAGGGGAAAGCAGCAGATATTGGAATGTTAAATTTGCCGTGGTACACTGTGTATCCATTCACTATACACTTAGTGAGCGGACTGTAATAGCACACGTTATTATTTGCCCACAGACCCCTTCCTTCTAAAACTACTCTATACATAACTTCGATTTCTGTGATGAGGCAGATGGCAGTATGTGATGGCTTCCCTCTCATCTTCATTGCGCTCTTTCGAAAACAAACATGGAATGTGCGATGAGGAGAATCTTGTCATAACTGCAGTAGTTACTTCCTTTCAGTGGTATAGCGTGTTTTTCATCTTTGCTATTATGTGGCCTGTTTGCTTTACACCCTTGTCCAATTTTTCTATCAAAAGATACTGGAATACGTCCCCTACGAGACCAATTTACTTCCTAAAGGACCCAAAGTTAGATCAAGTGGAGGATAATTTGCACAAGGTAGACTTTGGTAGCTTTAATTAGGTTTATGCAGCCAATAATGCGAAGTATAATATCATCCATTACCTGCAGTATCAAAAGTTTTATATTTTGATTGAAATTTGCTGTCAAACTAAACTTGGAAATATCCTTACTCAAAGGAAAAAAAGTAGGTATTGATAATTGTACATATCAGATTTTCTTGACTAAAATCTTACCTCGCAAGCCTGAAGTACTATACGTTACCCTTGTCAAAAACAGGAAATATAAGCAATTCAAATCTATTTATATTCTAGAATATTCTTTACGCCCTCCTTTATCTATAAATCATGTCAACTATTTGATAAATGACTTGTATTTCATGATAGATCTACAGGTGCAACCTCTTGTCTACATAGGGCGAGTATGAGATCTTTCACGTCGATCTAAACTAATCTAAATAAGTAGTCCTAGTCTCCATAAACGCACTGAACATAGGATATAAGTTGTTTTGTACTGCACGTACTCCTCATAAAAGTGTAGTTCAAACTGCCAAGGCACATCTCGTCTTTTTTAAAAAAGTGCCACCAGTCATAGAGAGCCCTAAGTTTGCCATAGTCACTTGTCCCTTTACCATTTTCAAAGAAAAACAGACGAATCTTCAGATTTCTTTTCAGCGTGTCCTTAAGTTGTTCTACAAGTGAAATTTTGTATGAATATCTTATCTGTAAGATACTTGTAAAATCGTGATGAAACATTAAGAACAGTACTAGTGTTTACAAGATGAAAGAAAGAAGTGAACTTCTCAACACAAAGAGAACTACTCCTGTAAATTAAAGTGGGAAAAATATATATATAACAATAAAATTGAGTAAAAATTAATAGTTTTACTGCTTGTAAACTTTCAGAGTTTCTCATAATAAGCGGTTCTTAAAGTTTTGTTGCCTATATACTCGTGTCGTTTAAGTCTAATTTTACGATGAAAACCATTGACACTGACCTCTGCTCCTTTTGTATGTAGGTTCACCTGTCCTGTGAGAAAACAAGAACAGTACATGTTCAAAGAATTGAATATTAATGTATGGAGATCTTAAATAATAGATCTCCAACAGAGATTTAAATTGAAATAATAAAGAGATGCAGGCCTTCGTATTCTAGCAGTGACAAGCTGGGTGCTATTGGTGCTGCAGATATTATGACCACTCCTTAAACAGACCCAGAGAAATCAGAAGTACCATGAGTATCAAAGGCACTTGCATACGTTCCATGATAAAAGGGGCTTTAGCACTACAGCTTAAGGCCCAGTTTTGTCCAAAGCCCATTTTGCTTGGCATTTTTGCTCAAAATATTCAGTTCGTGTATGTTCAGCGCCACATCTCGCACTACAATCGTGTTTTCCACGTAACCAATCTTTGGCATCTAGGAGTTCTATTGTTTAATTATACAATGGAAAATTTCAGATCTCAGTGCCATTGATATTTCATTTGATACGGTTGTTTTGTCTACCATGGATATGTGCCAAATCTGGCCATAGCACGCCGTGAAATGTTCTCAACTGAGCTTGTAAAAAATCCAACTTCTTAACACGTTCTCTAATATTAATTTCGGCAAAGGGAGAACTGTTTTCAATGTCCTAAGGGCCTGGAAGGTTGTTTATGGTGCTTTACATTTATGTAGGACTTATAGTAATTTTCAGTTTACTCTTCCATTTTACTCGATGGTCAGTGGTCTCTTTTGGGAAATTCTTCCGCCTTAGAATCTGACTTGTCAAAATTGCGGGGTTTTTGTAGGACGGAATCAGACGTCTCTTAACTGATGGGTTTGTGGGCGTTTGGAGGTTTCTGATTCCATGGTAGCCTTTTCTTTTCCAAGAGATTTTTGAGAGTGATGCCAGATTCTAAATGCACAATGTATACCGTACGAAAAACCTAACATTACCGAGTATTTGCGAACAATTATGAGCTAGGACATTATAGTTCCTCATCAGACCAACATCTGTTAGTTTATCGTGCCATGTCGTTAACAGTCTGTCCTTTACAGTTGATTATCCTTATATGCAAGAATAGGATTGAACCGCTTTCTTCTCTTCCCAAAGTGAAATTTCAGAGCATAGCGCACGCTTTTCATCTCATCAAGTTACAATGATCATTCGCTGTTTTGTATCTAGTATATTCTTGTATCTGATGAAGACGTGTCCTTCTCCTTTTATGATGTTATCATACTGGCCTAGCGGTCCATTTGCTAGATACAGAAATGACAGGTTAACTATTGGCAGACTGTCTACCTACATGTTTATTGCACTCATTATGTGTTAAAATGATCAGGTCAAGTGACGATCTTATCAATTGCGATGAATGTCTCTTGATCAGGTCTTTTTCAGTCTGGTAAATTATTTATCTTCTGTATTTAAACATTATTTTCCCCACAATACGTGCATTTGTTCAAAGAGAGGGCGCATCAACTAACTATTTCTTCTACATCCTGTCATTTAGTTCCTTAATATTCAGATTAGCTCTCACTTTTTGCTGGCAATTTAATCTAGTAATCATAGGTCAGTGACTTACAATTTCCATCTTTCTCCTTAATTTTGTAGTATATTGATCCTGGTATGGTTACTACATGTGTGATGGAACTTTTACTTACAATTTTTGCTCTCTCATCTAAAATTACAAGTTTGATTAGCTTAGTTTGTAGTATCCATTTTGTTATAACAATGATATGAAGATTTTAATAGTTGAGCACCGATACGTTTCAAAGATTCAGATATAATGATGAAAATTCGGCATTTTTTCCTTAAGCATAGATCCAGTCTCTTGGATGTCATTAAAGCTTCATCTCTCGAAATCAATACTTCATGTTCCCAATCTTAAAAATAAGTGCGATTGCAGCATGTAGCCTAATGTATATATATCAAGTATTCAGGTTTCAACTTGAACATATTTTTCCCCTGCCAAAGTCTCAGTAGCTACCCTATATGGATTCGTTTCTAATAGAATTTACAGTGAAGACTTGATAGTGAATTTTCTGATTGCTCAAGTATTTTTAAAAGGAAAAGTATTATGAAACAGTGATAAAATAGAGCAATATCCAATTCAAAACCAATACAGCCACCAATGGACCATAGCAAGTGTCCATTACAACCCTACTAATCATTACTTGTTGATACTAACGGGTGCAATACATACTATTATATTTGGGTGTGCTCAATTGCAAGATTACATATTTAAAAACAACGGGTTTTTTAACTAGTTATTTAACTTAAATAGTTTGATACAAATTTGACCTCTTGGGTAACTAAATATTACGTCCATGTTGGGAATACTGCAACAAAATCCACACTTAATGAATGACGTCTTCTTCTAAAATAACGCCCCAAAGAGGGAACTGCCTCTTCGGTATGATATTTTTGAATTTATCGTCGGTGATTTCTCACCATATTATGCACAACGTTCTCTTCCCTGCATTGAGGCTGTCAAACTAAAAGTTTATTGACGCCTCATTTTGGACGTAAAAACAAACTGCAAAGAACTTACCAAGTATCACAATGAAGGAAAACGGAAAAAACATATCTGTGATCAGCTCGATTCAAGTGCTGTAACACTCTCCGCTTTCAGGTGCCTAAAAGAAAAGAGAATGTTGCAACAACTTAAATTTCTTCCTTACTCTGATGTTGAGATATTTAATCAATTTGACTATTATATGCTTTGAAAACTTCTTATAGGCAGGG
>JAAAKL020006844.1:1654-17544 GCA_010016065.2 Carybdea cf. marsupialis auct. non (Linnaeus, 1758) | reverse complement strand
TGGTATTATCAATCTTATAAATCTTGTCATTTGGGCCCCCATGACTTCTCCTTATGTACATGATCAACATTTTCATTCATAAAAAAAATTCTTGTTATGCCAAATTGAGTATCCTGAGGAAATGTTTCAAACTTGACCAAATCCAGTTTCGTGATTTCAGTATCTTGATGAATGAACAATGCCACTAAAAACTACTTCACATAACTTAAAAGGAGAAAAATAACGTCAAATGATAGGCCACGTTTTCTGTATTTAAGTTCTAAACCGAGGTCCGCTCTGCAAAACGTTCCTTTCACTATTCAAATTCATTATAGATGTGAAGGATGACGTAAGTAGTTTATTATCTTCAGCAATTTGTATATAAGGTATTTTATAAGGTATTCCAACTGGGCGAAGTAGCTGGAATATTTTTGTACTTAGAAGTTTTGCCTCTAACACTCCTCAGAGTACAAAGTCGTCGGAATAGAAATTGTAAAGGCCTCGGGATCAAATATGGTTCCTGTTATCTTAAACTGTTCCCTTGAAATCTCCTCAATCTTGTAAAACTTTTTAATTTTTGTCTGAATGACTCTTGTTTCCTTGCATGTTGAAAGACTACATTGGGTTGTTCCTGTGTTTAAAAAAAAGTGGGGAAAGTTCACCTCCTGAGGATTCTATCAGCCTTTCACCTGTTGTCAACAAGGAATTTGAGAGGTTAATCAATATGGACCCAGTGGGTTACCTTGCATGTTGACAGACTACATTGGTTGTTCCTGTGTTTAAAAAAGTGGGGAAAGTTCCCTTCCTGAGGATCCCATCAGCCTTCCGCCTGTTGTCAACAAGGAATTTGAGAAGTTAATCAATATGGATCCAGTGGGCTACCTTGCATGTTGGAAGACTACATTGGTTGTTCCTGTGTTTAAAAAAGGGGGAAAAGTTCGCTTCCTGAGGATCCCATCAGCCTTCCGCCTGTTGTCAACAAGGAATTTGAGAGGTTAATCAATATGGATCCAGTGACCTACCTTGAGAGAATATGCCTTTTCTCGGATGTTCTGTATGGTTTTCGTTCTTCTAGATCTATTGCTGACCTTCTCACCGTGGTAACTGAGCGAATCTTAAGTAAGTTGGATAGATCTAGTTGCTCCAGGGACAGCGTCTCTAAACATTTCTAATGCTTGACATGGTTTGGCAATGCTCGTTTTTTATTTCGAGCATATGGCATTGGTGATAAAATTTTCAAGATCATTTCATCTTTTCTAAGTGATCGAAATATAAGGTAGTGTTGGATGGTGAGTCGTCCAATTCATTTTCTGTAAATGCTGGAATCCCCCAAGGTTCTATTTTGGGCCCCACACTTTTTCTCATTTTTACCAATGATCTATCTGATTCTGTGTTGTGTCAGCTTGCAAGTTATGCTGATTATACTACTTTATAATATAGTTGTAGTGGAGCATCACAGGTGATATCCCAGGCGAGAATGGCTGCAAAACTTAAGTCGGACTTAAACACAGTTGTAGAGTGAGGTGTAGAAGGTGGCAAGTGATTTTTATTCTAGAAAGACTCAGCTGGTACTTGAGTACTTACGTACGATCTTGACACTTTTAAATATAGTGCCAAACGACATCTTCTTGGAAATCTTGAACGTCTTGTCTGTAATCAGGTATATTTTTCTGTTTACGTTTTTTTTCAAAGTTTATTTCTAGTCCTTTCAAAGTAACTCATTACTTTGAAGTGGCAATCCTGCCTTGTATTCAGCGAAGAAAAAAGTTTAAAAAAAGTTGTTTACACCAAAGATTTTATAACACATATGTTTCATAATCGCTGTTTACAATGGCTTAAGAGTTCATTCATATTATTATGAGCTTGTTCTACCTCAATGATCATCTTCATCATTATTACTGGTTGTGGCATAAACTTTTATCATATCAATAATCATTGGTTTTCACTCAGTTTAATTATTATTTCTCTCTCAGACTTATACCAACAGCCTTTTTTTAGTAGGTGTAGTACCATACAAGGCTAACAAAAGCCACTAATTGTATGGACTAGAATAGAGGTAAACAATAACAATATAGATAGTCAGAGAGAGAGGGAAAGGAGCAACTGATATAAAAGAAAGGAATTCGCGTTTGACTTAAAAGCATCTAAGTTGTAGGAAGAGGGAAAATAATCAGACGACAGAGAGTTCCACAGCTTAGCAGTTCGCGAAAAGAAACTAGTCCCATAGAAAGTCTTCTTGACACAGGGGATAACAACAGCATAAGAATGAAGATTTTGAGAAAACCGGGTCGTCTGAGATTGAACAAACCGGGCTGGAACCAATGACAACAGTTCATTGGAACACTTCCTGTGGTAGTATCTGTAGAAAAGGCTAAGATTGGCCATATTTCGCCGATGGGATAGGGTTTAAAAGGTGGCAGCAAGGGTCGGGCCGACCGAATTGCAGACACGCCTCTGGACCCGATCAAGTACCTCTAGATGGGAAGTAGGAGCTCCTCCCCAAATATGGCTACAGTACTCCATGCAGAGTTGAATAGTGGACTTATAAAGATACAGAATGGCCTCGGAGGTGAGGTAAGATTGGGCACGAAAGAGCGAAGCAAATTTTTCTAGACGCAGACTTGGCAACATAGGTAAGAGATGTACGAGTCCCAACATAGGTCAGGGGGAAAAGAGAGACCAAGCAGTCGCAAAGATGAACATTCCTCAAGAGGAGAAATCTCTCCAAGACTTACATCAGTACGGCAATCCATGAATATGGGAGGGAGATGCGGCTTTTACTGCTTTCGCCACATTTCTACTCATCAACATTGCGACATCTTGATGTTCGGTAGCTCCGCTGTATTATTTGAAAGTACCTTCAGCGCCTTCCATCCAGTCAACTCACTGTCATCTGACCTTTGAGCAATCCTACCACATCAAGATCCATCCTTTTCATTTCCTACTTACCATTGTGAAGCTGTCCAGCCTGATACAACGATCGTACATTCAACGCAGTAACGTAAAGTTCATATTTATTTTAATTTTGATATCTTTGCAATGATATCTTTGCAAACCCTTTCATTACATATTTATATGACCAAAGAAAGCAAATTTTCTCCAATATCTTTTTCAGAATCGTTCTCTTCAGAAACTAAAGGGCATAATTCCATCCTATTGTTCTTGAAAGGAAGAAACAACTACGACTGTGACGCAGGTCAACGCACAATATCTTGCAGGAATAACTCTGGAAAATTTTCTTAAGGGACTGGAAACAACTCAAAACAGAGACTCTTACCCAAAATGCAAGCTCCTGCAGTGTATTGGTCTACCGACGTAGCTACAGGGACGTCAGTGATATTATGCTTCCATCTCTAATCACCACACTATAGCCCAACCTTTTTGGAGACCAACTTCTCTATGCCATGCTGCGTGGCCATAGCAGAGTTGCCATTTGGCTAATCCATCCCTCCAAAACCCATTGAAAGTTATAGAGCTCGGAAAAGAAGATTTCAGCTGATAGTTGTCAAAACAATACGAGTTAACCAACCACCCATCTGCCTAGATTTGAACCCGGGTCGCTCACCAACAAGGAGTGTTTGCTGCGATCCATACTGTAAAGACTGAAGATGGAGAATTATACAAAAATATTTAATACAAAAAAATTAGGTAGTTTCTATTTTCGGTTATTGGTTTACCCGAAAGTTTTTATCCGAAGATGCTATGCCTGATATTTTCTCAATGTCCCCCCAATTTTTCTTGTTATCAAGATAACATCAGAAGTTTTATCTCCTTCGCTTTTATTGTATCATGTCTGGAAATGCCATAGTCAGTATGAACAATTTCGCTAAAATATTTAGAGTTACGACTATTTGTGGTGAATATACGCAACAGAAAGCCTCCATAAGGGAAACGTTTGACTTAAGACATTCCCTATACCACCACAACCACATTAGCAACATATCTTACAATCTCCCACACATATGGTTCCGAGAAATATTGAAGAAAAGACTACAAACACAAAATAAGCATTGCATCAATTCTCCAACATTCTCCTTGTTTACTGGGAAGGTCCGCAATCTTACAACATAAATCAGCGAAGCAGAGTTCATTAGCTAGATGTCTCGGTTGTACAAATGTTAGAATATTTAAACCTAAAGACAGACAGATTGCCGTAATCAGGTGGGTTAGTTGGCTTCATATTCACGCCTCATCTAATCTTCCAGTTATATGACAAGAAATACACGAGTTAAAATGAGTACGGGGAAGTAAGTGTCCAAGTTATCTGGCGTGAAGGTTATGCTGGATTCGAGAAGCAAAAGCTTAAGGGAATGAGAAATTTTTGAATGAAGACAAGTTGAGTTATCCAGTATTCGAGTCAAATAGGGACTACTATTCTGTGTTTTGTAACAGGAAGAGGTGCCCGGGTGGTTAGAGAAGCTAACTCATAATTCACGGCTTATGAGATGCAAAGGTTCGATTCCCAGTCAGGCTGTGACAATCTTACCAAGATATGAACTTAACCGTGCTTCACCGTCCTAGGTACGTGATTATGATAACAATATTTAAGTACGATGTATCCGGCTCTGCGTGTCTACACTCCCAAAGGGAGTGCCACAAAAAGAAAATTTAATGGTAGACCCGTGCTATGTGTTACATGTCGGTTATAAAGTGCCATCAAATACACAAGGCATAGAAATGACGCTATGTAAATACAGCATTGTTTGTGTATTTGATTCAATTGTAATATTCTCTTGGATTGTCGTTGAATGTTGACATGCTATTCTTTCGCATAGAAACCTACTCGTAGCGCCTAAATTTTTGCGACAGATCCCAGTACATTTTATCAGTAGCGCATTCTCTTCTTTTGCATGAGGACATGAATTTCTCTTTTGTGACCTGCTTCATTTCTACTTACAATACAAAATGCTCACAAGTCGCTCTCTACATGGGCGGATCTAGCCTAAAATCTGACAGTGGCTTGAAAGCGGGTGAATGACCGAGCATGGGTGTGGCCCTTGGCATTGTCTTCTAGACCACGCCCATTTAGAGGAAAACTTGAGAAAAGGGTAGTTTAATCTGCAGGTGTATCGATCAACTTTACTTTCCACTTCATTTTCTACTTACAATACAAGATGCTCACAAGTCGCTCTCTATCAGCTCATTGTTTACAAATTGGCAGCCAGATTATAAAATTCAAATGTTCGGTACTTGGGTATACTAGCGCCCTGATGTATGTGTATAATGACATTTGTTTACTCAATGACAGATGTTGCATTGTTATCCATTGGAAAATGCGTTACATGGTTTCTTATGTAAAAGGAAAAACATCTTTAAATGAAAACCAAGCACCAAAAGACAAGAACCCTCAAGTATGGTCATCAGAGTTATGGGAGGCTATAGTCCCCTTAGCCTTAGGGTCGGCAACCCGCAGCTCTAGAGCCACATGCAGGTCTTTAGCGCTACCCTGGTGGTTCCCTCGAAGTTTTTCAAAAAAAAGTTAAAATGGAAAAAGATGGGGGAGGAATATATATATTTTTTGTTTTAATACGGTTTCTATAGGAGGACAAACATTACACAGACATTGTTAACGTTTTTCTATGCTGTAAGAATGTATAGAATAAATATCAATTTTCAACATACAACATGTGTTGCCTTCATTATAAGGCTTATACAAGGCTTTTAATTTTTTTCGGCTCCAGGCATATTCGTTATTTGTTTTTTTGGTCCAATATGGCTCTTTCAACATTTTGGGTTGCCGACCCCTTCCTTCGCCCCTACGGCCATTCTAATGTCCTTTAAAAGGCACAATCATTATGACATGATCTCGAGTGACGTGTTTTCAAACGGAAGCCACACCAAGAGTGGAAGGCCGTAAGCAAGACTTCGTTCGGGGCGAAGGGTAAGCAAAACACCCCAACAACATATAAAAAAAAAAATTTGATTTCAAAGAGATCTCTATTAGAGCAATAAAATAAGTTGCAAAGGCGTTTGAGATTTCTTGGGGACAGCCACTTGGCTGGAGGTCGAGGCCCCTAATTTCAAGACCCTAAAATTTCCTGTTGAGAATACATATTTAAAGTAAATAATGCTCCCCAAAAGTTATATTATTTTTAAAATGGAAAAACTATTATTGATAACGCCTGGAGAGAGCCATGCTTCAACAACCCCAACCTCCTCAATGTGCCAATGCTTACGTGACACGTACTGTGTTCTCAATTTCTCAAAGAAAGCCGTAAAGCTCTTATCATGTTGCAAGTTATCGGTATGTCATTGACTATGCTATTTAACTGTATGATAGCTTAAATGTGGGGGATTAACGATCAGATCTGATACACAGAACTTTCGGCCTTGGACTGAGCCGATCCACCATTGTTTCCAAAAAGTAGTTAATGAGTCTTGACAAATTATAGTAGTAACTAAAAGCGTGTATTTCCTACCACGTTTGCTCAAACACGTCCTTTTAAGGAGTGCTTTAACGACTTTTAAAAATTCTTGTGATGGTCCGCTCATCCTACTTTTCGTCTTATTTCTATTCTTTGCTGTCCACCACCATCACCAGCCTTTCGCACGCGATGGTTTGTAAGTGCATTGTGGGAATATATGTGCTGCTAAAACTAGCTCCTTGATTAGTCCAATGAGATTTCAGAATTTTTGTTGTCAGTAGCTTGGAAGCTGTCGTTGTTTAGGAAACGAATTCTGAGAGGCAAGAGAAAGTGTCTACTGTTGATCGAGATCAGAAGTAAATAGAACGTTAGCCATTAACAAATTGACAAGGTAAGACGAACATAGATTTACCATATTCCCTATACAGTGCATGTTATCCTTATGAAGTGTTTCTCAGCCATGATGCTTGAGCAAGCGACCAGGAGTCTAGGCGTGCAGCAGATTTTATTAACCGATTCGAAGCGCCCCACTTCAGTGTTTATGTCGAGAGGTTGGGTCATTATTCATCATCGGTTAGGTTTGATGAATCATCTAGTTTGGCATGAAGGGCAATAGTATGACGATGCTGCATAGGTTGCCCGTTAAGTATGAAAAAGGCATTAAGTCATTAGTTATGTTTTGTGGTTGACGTAGACAACCGTTACCTGTTGTGTTTGTTGCTCCCTCAACGAGTGTTCGGTAGCAAGCATGGGCTCATTTTACAGTCTCCAAGCTTACAGCCGAGGTGGATGCAAGTCCCGTAACTATCGCGAACTCGCGATTAGTTGCCTTCAGAACCACTTGTAGTAGTCCATGTGTGATCTATAGTGATATTGCTTAGTTGAGAGCTCATGTGTTTACATTCCAATACAGTCGATTCAATGCCTGGCCATTTACACTAGGTGTGAATGTTTCACGATGGATAATCCTCAGACCGCGTTTCGAGTGGTGGTTGCTGTGACGGCACTTTCTTATTCTGGGCGCTGCTGTGCCCGATACATTTACTATTTAGTGCGCCGAGTCAAGTTAGCTGAAAGGTTCTACTATTTACCATTTGGTTCGTGGTGAAGTACGGTACGTGGTCGAGGGCCTGTTTTTACAGACAGTTTTCAAGCTACCGTCAGAGGTTGCTGTTATATGCTGGGTTTATTTTTTATCAGACTAGGGAGACCAGAACGTTTGAAGGAGATGTGTGTTTTTCTTTATAGGGTTAGGATTAGGGTAATTTCAAGGGTTAGTGATAGTAACACTCGCTCGGCTACAAGTTCACCGTTTGGTTTCGCATCGTCGTCATGCTGAGAGTACAAAAAGGGTCTTACCATATCAAAATACTGGGAGTCGTACTAAGAATAAAATTGGGTGAAAATTGGCTTTGGCTTGGATTTCCAAAATAGTTTCAGGAGTTGCTTTGACAGACTACATTGCTTTGTAACAGCAGTAACTAGAAGTTGCAGCTTCTGAAAATGGCTGGCGCACTTCTTGTAATCGTTGCAGTTACTTGGGGGTGTCCGCTTGACCCCAAGCTTGTTTATCTTTTAATATGGGGGATGTTTATTCAAACATACGGTGTGCCGATGTCAAGTCTTCTTTTTATGTATGGGCATGGTTGTGGTGCATCGGCGAAGGTTAAAGGAACGATTGAATTTTGACACTTATAGAATCTGGATTTATGTGGTGGTGACGCAGTGAGGTTTTAGGGTTTTTGAGACACTTTGACTCGTGTACTTGGTCTCTTCATTGATCATTGTTCCATTCCTTTTATTTTTTCTTCTTCTTTTCTCTTCGTAGATGAGTGATAGGAAAGCAGTAATAAAAAATGCCGACATGGCGGAGGAGATGCAGCAAGACGCCATCGAGTGCGCAAGCCAAGCCCTCGAGAAGTTTAATATAGAGAAAGACATTGCATCCTATATTAAAAAGGAATTCGATAAGAAATACAATCCTACATGGCATTGCATTGTGGGAAGGAATTTCGGCTCTTACGTTACGCACGAAACGAAACATTTCATTTACTTCTATATGGGGCAAGTTGCAATTCTGCTATTCAAATCCGGGTAGAGCTCTTCGTATATAGTCTTGTGGTCCGTCTCGTCTTTTCTCCTATTTAATTTATACGTCAATTCAGCATCGGACCGCAATATTCTCCGCAAAGCCAACCATTTAATGCAGGCCTTCGAATCTTGCAGATTTAGCGCACGTTTGGATGTGAAAGCGTGGCTGAACACAATTCACCTCTCATTCATTCATTTCCATCGGAATCCCTTTGCAGCGCTGCACAGGCATGCACGGATTTCAGGTGTACTGACAAATCAGGATGAAAGACTGTTTAATATGTTTGTGGTGTATAGTTATATATGAAAAGGAGACGTGTAGAAGTAACTGTCATTCTAACCCAAATGTTGCTAAGATTTAAGGAACACAATCATTAAATTGTCTCTTTTTCTCATTTCTGTTGATCTTCTCGACAATATCTGCGAACTGTGTACTTGTGGTAGGACAACAATGTTTGACAGAATGAAAACATACGGAAGGGGTTCTTTCTGAGGAGAAGGTGAAGGAGAAGGTGATCCAGCTTGGCTGGATACTGTTATGATGGTTGGGGGGCAGATACGACGTATATAGGCTGACGGATAGTTAGTGGTAATAGATCGCATGACAAGTTATAGAAACGTGTCATAGGCATTGGTAATCTTAAGGCAGCGATCCGGTCAAGAGCTGAAAGCGAAGTTGCGCGCTCAAATATTGTAATTAAGACTTACTCAAATTACGCGCGGGTCGCCCATACATGCTACATTGTTAATTGCACGTATCATGGAAACAGTTGAGCATGAAGGCGACTCGGTTATTATAAATAGGGCGGGCCGTTAACGCTGATCAATGTGCCATGTTAACATATTCGCGAAATACGAGTTATCAATTGTTGATGGAAACACAGATTCTATAACATGTAGATTGGAAACTGGCTCGAAACACATGTCGATGATGAGTATATCCTCTTTCTGGACCTGACTGTAAATACTTTGTGACGTTTCCTTGGAGAGCGTAGGCATACCATACGCTTTCACCAGCTATTTTTTAGATGCGGTTTTAATACCGTGCACTCCCCTTTGCAGGGGCTAGGGCAGTGCATAGCATAGAGCCCTTCCTGACGTCACTAGGGGCCACTTTGAACCCTCACCCTCTTGAACTGAAGGAAGGGAGCTTGTCCACTAGATCACGGCGGCTGCACTAGTCTCAAGAGCTATTATAGTTTTAATTCGCAATGCTATGACCAAATTGCTAAATTGTTGGATGATCCACATACGTCTGCAAGAGGAAATTTCCCCATGTTGATCTTCCTTGCATCCCGTCATCTAAAAGGCGCGCGGAGTAGGCCGACACCCTGGTTAGAGTTATTGAGGGAGCAGAAAAGAGTTTCAATCGGGCCAATGCTCGCGTTTGCCTAGGTCTATATCACAATTTTCACCTCTTTGTACAGTGACATAGCCCTGGGTTTTAAGTCCCTCTGATAATTTACAGGGGATTGCAGAATTTCAACGAAGAGCTTACGCCCTTGTAACATTGAAATGATTTAGTCGAAATTGGTTTAGCCCCCCACTAGACGTTCGTTGGTTACGGGACTTGCAGTTCTTCTCAAACGAGAGAGGTCTGCACAGCATTGAATCTTTCCGCACAGAGTTACTCGTATCACAGCTTAGTGTATTACTGTGAACTGAACTTACATGTTAAAAGTGAACATACGACTAGTTTTATCGAACGATACAGTGAGCAAGCATTTCTTTGTCAGCGATAGTGCTACGGTGTTGACCTCTATGTACTTTAAAAGGGAGTCTTACTAGGTTTAGTTGAGATGGTACTCGTTTGCGTCTACGTGCCCAGAAGTGTTACTAACTTCCTTGCGGAACAGTTTTTCAAGCTAGATGAAGACATCATTTATGTTTTCGTTCGGGTATAAGAGCCTTTCTCTATTAACTGTTTACTAACAGAGAATAATCTGCTATTTACTGAATTTGTGACGTTTGTGGGAAGCAACTGCTGTGTTTGACAATACACGTTGATATTTGAAGGTTGGGTCTGGTTGTTTCATCGTGCCAGCAATCCCCGTCTCGTTTATTATCACCGTCATCAGAATTGTTTGCCAGTATATTATTATTTCTAAATACTATAAAATATGAGGAACGAACTCGCCAAATACTCTGTTCTTTTGGTTGACGAGCAACAACGCTGTTTTCTTTTAATCCATTCCTCTCTCTTTAATCAAAACTTACATTTTATCGTCAAGTCAACTTGATAACACTGGACACAGATAACACGAGAATCAACATCTTATTGTTATTGAAACACAAGAGTTTCTTGTAAAGCTGTTAATGATGTCATTACGAGTTACTACACCAGGAATATGATCTCCTCCTCCATCATAGTTGATAGAAGCCGCGAGGCTTTTAAACATGCCAGTTGCCCAGTTATAAATATCTTTCCATAGAGCATCTGTTAGGTTACATAGGCAGGAATTCATTACATATTCGAGTCAAGTAATGTTACAGAAGTCCTTAAAGATATCGTCCTCGGCCATTTGGAAGCAAGCGTCTCTCTCAAAGTCGCGAAACTGTTCGATAGTAGATGTTAGTCGATCCACTTCGCTTCTTTTCCGTTTGGTGGCACAGCAAGCGCCAAGGTAAGATTGTGTTTGTATCGGCTTCACCTTAAGACGCAAGACTATATTCTTTACCTTCGTTTTGCTACTGAACGGTTGAGGTTCAAGGTCTTGAATTCCATCTTCGTCTTAGTATTGAATAGTAACATGCTTCACAGTATAAAATCAGTAAAGACAAACACAAGGTTGAGATGGAAAGCACAGAGTCTGTAAATCCTAAAAGAGTTTATTGCATTGTAATGCACACAGAGATAAAAACTGTAAAATACGATATCCCAAAGGCGAATGTGAAGGAGGAACAGCACAAGAAGACTATTACCGTGCGACGCTTAGAAACTAGAAAACTTCATCAGTCAATACACTGTTGAAAATATCATTGTAAGAAATACTACTAAAGTCCGCCACTTCCAAAAGCTCCACTTCATCAGTTGTGATTATTCCATATCCGTTTCGATATTCATAAAGAAAGGTGATATTATGGCGCAGAGGTCACTGATAATCAAGACGAAATACAACTTCCAACCGAGCGTGTTTGTTGTTTTGATCCTCGTTGGCGGCAACCGAAAATGACCATACAACGAAAATACCAACACCCTAACCTGGCTCGTCGAAGTAAAAAGCTGTTTTTGCTGTACCAATTCTTCGTGTGCTTTCTTTTTATGATTTCCCATCTGGGCTGATTGTACTTTTTAAGTATTCAAAGTTTTCACTCGCTTTAAGCACTATTATTAAAATTGTATTTAGCATCTTAGAATTTCCTTATTCTTGGAGATTGCCAATGTGAAAGAGTTTTTCAAATTCATATTTACGCCAAAATCCTTGCTGTATTCAAATAGCATTCCCTTTATCTTCTGAAGCTGCTTTTTAGATTCACCTAGAATTACTGTATCACCTACGTATCTTAAGCTGCTGTAGTTCCTTCCTCCTATCTTTACTCCATCCATGTGTTGTATCCTGCGCATGATCATTTCAGTGTATAGTGAGAATATTTCTGGTGATAAAACACATCCTTGTCTTACTCCTCTTCTGCTTCTGGTGTCTTTACCAGATCTTCACATAAGTTTGTGAGTAGTTCCAGATCTTTACAATTGATGTCAAATAATTCTAATAATTGGAATAATGATTCGTGCTGAACTTTATCAAAGGCCTTTACATAATCAATAAAAAATAAAGACGTCCTTTTGCAATTTCTATCCATCTTTCAAGACTCCCTCTCAGTGTGAACATGGCATTTCTAGCTTCTTTGTCTGTTACAAATCCAAGTTGTTCTTCTGTAATTGCTTTAATTCACTGTGACAGTATTTTGAGAACTACTTTGGTCATATGACTCATCAAGCTAATGGTCCTGTGCAATTTACATTAGGCTGTCTGAACCTGGTTCTTTTCGTAAGGTTATCAAAACTAATTTACTCATCTCTTTTGGATAGTCTTCCTCTTCTTTGTTAGCAGATATTGTGAGTTATTCAACACCAAATTCGCCAAGAGCGTGGATAAGTCTAATTCTAGCTTGATCTTGGCATGCTGCTTTCTTTTTTGGCATCTTTTAATGAATTTAGCTACTTCATCTTGTGTGATAGGCAAGTTTTCTTTTTCCTTTTTGATGGTGATGTTGTCATCGAAACGTTCTTCACTGTATTCCTCCATACATCTGTCCAGTATTGTTCTTTCTCCACCATCATAGTACCATCCTTTGCTTCCATACAATGCAGCAGAGGAGCATTATCTCTGTTTGTTAGTGGTCAACTTTCTTATCAATCAAGTTAGAAGTGGTACTAGAGAAAAGTGAAAATGACACCACCGGGATTCGAACCCGGAACCCAGGCATTCGCGGTGTTCTGCTCTACCAATTGAGCTATGGCGATCCGGTGATAACATAGTTCACATTTCTCTATTCACTTTCTTATGCATCAGTTCTGGGCTTTTTACTTCTCTATCTACAGTTTCTTTGCATTTTTCGTTCAGCATTGCTACTTCGGCTTTCTGATGCGCTTTTTTATATCCCTACCAATTTTACGGTACCCTAGTTCATTACATTTGAGCTGTCTTCTTCTCCTTTTCATTAAAGCAAGAAGCTCAGTAGTCATCCATGAGTTGTACTTGCTTTTTGGTGCTGATGGCAGTACTTCTTGCACTGTTTGCTGCAAGGCAACTGTAAATTCTTGAAAGATTGTTTTTAAATCTTTGCTCAATACAGGATATCCTGGTCTTTTAATCGCGTCTTCTTTGAATTGCGTTTTTATCTCTTGATCTTGTAGCAACTTGAAATTTAATTTAGGCTCTGTCTAGGTTGCTTCAATTTCTTTAGTTCTATTTTCATGTAACTAACGAGCAGGACATGATCACTATTGCAGTCTGCTCCTGGAAGTGTTTAAATGTTTGGTACACAGCTTCTGAATCTTGTATTGATTGTTATATAGTCGATTTGATCTTTAGTTTGCCACTTGGAATTTTCGATGTTCATAAATCTGCCTCCTTATTACAAAACCATCCACCTAGTTTTCCTACGTTCTGAGTATATTTCCGAGGTGAACAAGCACATGCACAAGCTCCCGGAAGAAGCCTAGTGCCCAGGAAGAATCCGAAGTGCAAACAATAGTTACTTCAATGACGATCGACTACGCGACGACAGAAGTGAGACGTCGGTAGTGAAAAGTGATTCTCGCGGACAGGACGACTAAAAAAATTTTAACACAGCAAGAATCACAGGCTTCATAATACCTTAAAGCTTTTTCGTCCATTCTCATCAGAGTTATACATTGGACTAACTTACAAGTTTTTTTCTACGGATTAATTAAAAGAACGGAATGTATATTTACAATGAGTCTCTAACAACAGAGGGATGAGAATGGACGAAAAAGCTTTAAGGTATTATGAAGCATGTGGTTCCATTTTTTGTAGAAGAGGCAAGGACTGGCCAAATCCTGAACTGTTGATTTGATAACTGGAGTAATTGTTATTTAAGTTGTTAGAGTATTATTGTACTGTTTCACTTTTGTGCTTTTTGTTTGCCTTTGTTTTGTAGTTTTGATGTTGGTTTGTTTTTTGTTTTTTAAACTAAAGTCAGGGTATTGATCATACGCGGTTTGGATATGCCTACCATTAGTGAGTATTCGACCGTATTGCGTTTCTTTAACAATAAAAAGATGATATAAAAAAATATTATTATTTTTTTACTATTTTTATCAGCTGATCATGCCAATGCTTGTAAACGGCCTCCACATTTCCTTCAACACTTGACGACCTAGTACCACTTGCATTAACTAGCTACCGCACATCTTCTACATCTCATCCCTCTACCCTTTCCAGGGTCTTGCTTTTTCTCTCGTTACACTCTGGATATCTACTTAGTTTTTCACCATAAGTATTTTCAAATATTTTTGTAGCAGGACTGGTTCGAACGCAAGGACTTGAAATCATTCTTTTGCCAGCGGAACCCAAAGGCTATAGTATGGAGCATCATCAAAACGGCCGACCATTCACATCTGTTCTACATGTTTTGAAGCTTTCTTTTATATTTATCATTCCTTGCGCTATTCGTCTGTAGGTCACCTTCAAGGATCGAAGAAATTGAAACAAAGGTTGAACTTTAATTGCTCTAATCGGAACAAGGATAAGACAGCAGTAATGGTACCAGTGGTTTCATCAAAAACGCACGAACGCAGGCAAAAGAGGAAATTCGTTTCTATAAAATGATGGAAGCTTAAACGATGAAATATTCATGATAGCTAATGAGCAATTTCCTATTGCAAAGGAACCGACAAGTACATTAAATTTTGAAAGCACACATTATACTTACTGTCGTTAAGGACTTCGCACAGTCGTTTTCTATGTTATTTCATAGACAGAAATGAAGGGACCAAGCTTAGAGCCTTTGCGGTTTTTTTCGAACACGAGCCGAGTGTCCGTTTTCTTGTGATCAGGTTCGAAATGACGTCCCATGTACCTGACAAGTAAAGAGAATAATTGTAACAAAGTTAAGAACACTTTTCATTTTCACAGAGCAGTAATTTTGACTATGAGTTGAAGCGTTTCCGGTCTTATACATTAGCTGAGGAATCCACAAACACCATAGACCCCTATGTATAAGAGATTATTTAAGCGAAAAGAAAAGAGTTATTATTGAAGTTTTTATTTGAGATTTACTCTATAAATTTTAAATTATCAAATCTTAAGCACCGGCAACGAATGAAATTTATACCCTACTAAATACTAGATTTGAGGGGCGGCATTCCTGTGCTGTTTTTGTGCTCACTGATAAACTGGGGTCTCTAATTATGAGGCTGCTTTTCTTAGAATTTTATCCATGATGACCGTTTGGGAAGAGCGACATAACGAAAGGGGGCATAATCTCACCGCTTCTCTTCCTCCAAGATGCCATAAAAACGTAGATTGGTCTCCTTTGAAAGAAAACCATAACTTTTGAGAGGTAGGTTGAAATATTTGCTAGAAAATGGCAATCATGTGCTTTTTCAAGGGTACAAATTTTCAAAATATAGATATGTACCGTATATCTTTTAATATCACAAAACAAGAAGAAACTGCAATAATGAAAACGACCAACCAACAATTCTAAAAATTATCGGTAAAAGATGCAATTAGAATGAGAGATGATATATATAAAATTCTAATTTAATATAAAACTATAAAATTTGAGGAGATACCAGAGAAAAGTGAAAATGTCACCACCGGGAATTTCACTTTTCTCTAGTATTTCTTCAAACTTGATATTTTCATATCCTCTCTTTTCTATAGAACTATAAAAGTACGTTTTAAACACTAAAATAATTTATATTAAATTGCTGATTGAAAACAATTTTGAAATTGCAGGGATGGCATTCAAAACTTGAAGGGC
>JAAAKL020006843.1:0-17545 GCA_010016065.2 Carybdea cf. marsupialis auct. non (Linnaeus, 1758) | reverse complement strand
ATTTTTATATTTTTATCAAAATTTATGTTACTATCAGCATCTGATGTCGAATTCTGCATCTTGGATCGTTTTTTTAATATATTATGGATATAGGATATGTTGTAATCCTCAAAATGATCACATACACAGTTGAACACACTTCACCAATTTTCTGCTTTGAGTGACTTTGCACACTTCCATTGGTGGTGGATATGAAGCAGTTCTCGGTGACTTGATAGATTGAATGAAGAGAACTGGTGTGTAAGATGTATTACCACACAAAGACATTACCACAAGGCTTTCCCTCTACTAAGGCACATGCCGGTGCCTGAAACAATGCTTCATTGTCTGGATTGCATACCTTTAAAACTGAATTAATTACACTCGTGCACCACGCTGTTTCTCCTCCAGAATAGCATTACGATAAAAATCAGAACTACACCCTTTGCATTTCTTGGAACCTCTGGTCTCCCTCATCCTGATTTCTTTCCCTTTAAACTCTTAAATACATAAGAAACGCTACTGTACTGTGTGCTTGACAAAGTGACTAACGAGCAAGGATGCTTTACAGAAGAACTTGAAGACTACATAACGTTTCCTTACTCAAATGGCTTAGCCATCAGGTCACTAATTGGCCTCAGCTGTCCCCTTACGTTTACATAATTACCCAAACACAAATTAGTTGCTAGCCTAAAGTTGGTGTAGATTCGAAACGAGGCTTCCTCGGCTCCGTGAACTGATTTTAAGGTGACATACCTGGACAATTGGAGCGATATCAAAATGGTTTGTTGATGCTTGTAGGTAATTGTCTATATGCACGTCAACATGTAAATGGGTGCGTCGTTGACCTTGGCCACGTCCCCAGTTGCTGTCCTGCAGACAAAGCAAACCTGTAACCATCTTTCTGATATGCTCGGCATAATCTTTTGCTACTCGATATGATGCCTGAAGGAGGAATCATGGTCAAAGGTTGAGAAAAGTAATATGTTTAGTTTAATTACAAAAATATGCAACTTCACCTTGCAGTATCTCAACAATGAAACGAGAGGGCAAAAAGCTGCTTTACTCAGCATCTGCCTGCAAGCGATTGAAGCAGCAATGGAGGAACTCACTAGATAGTAGTATCTGTGATCTTCACTTTGCTCAGATTAACTGTTATGCTCTTTCATTTAGAGAAAACACAATGCTCTAACTTTTAGAACGAGTGCTGGTGGATTTAAACTCAAGTTAGGAAGGTAACGAAGTTAAGATCGGACAACAAGACAAAAAAATGATTGCCATGCCATGATTTCCATTAACACAAGATATCTTTAGAAGAGGAACATGACGCAATTCAAACTCTAGGACAAAGAAGAAGAAAATAAAACGATACCACCCATTCTAGGGAAGAGAAGGCTACCCGGAAACCAAGTAGAGCAAACGCTAAAACGTTGCAGACCGCGAAGAGGTTGCCAAACCGGTGCAGAGAGAACCAAGTTATTTAGTATGAACTTTGAGAGACTACAAGCCTTTTCTGTGAACGTCCTGCTTACTGGTAAGAAGAAACGCCGACAAAAGAAAATGTAATATAGACAACGTTGTCTCTTTCTCATACTTCCTCAGGGGACTAAAAATGGACTAAACTGTTTAGTCAATTTCTAGTGCAGCGGAGGAAGTCTGAGGAAGACGAAATGTTGCCTTTATTACATGTTCTTTTTCTGACGTTTCTCTTTAGCTATTTAACGATTGTTCAAGCACCTCATTATCATTTCCAATGTAACCCTAATAAGTCGCAAAGGCCAGTGATTTAGCAGAAAATGTTTTACTACTAACCAAAAAATTGTGTAAAACACACCTTCATTGCGAACAAAATCAGACATAAATACCAGAATTCGATAATAAACGCTTTGTAAGCGAAGAAAGCAATGAAGTAAAGGAACTGAAGGCCGTAAGCGCCATGAAGAACCTTGGAGTCCGAAGGCACAGCACTTATAAGGTTATTGCCGTTAGGAAATCATGAAGTACTTATAGCAAGTTAAAATTTTTATCAAATTTAACAATAATGGTAAAAGTGATGAGATTTTAGCAACCGATAAACCATAGACAATGATTGGGTGAATTCTCTTTCCCGTCACGAAAACCCACATCATAACCTATGACTACACCGTAACGTCTACGTTTGTCACTTCACAATGGAAACATTTACCACTAGTTGAGGTTCTGTATTATCGATAACATTATACAACAATGAGTTTTGGCTTCCTAATGCACCTTCTGTAAGGCTACAGTGTAGCACCATAAAGGATGGATGGATCGTATATCCTGACCTCATTATCTTTGTCAAATACCAACTCCAATTGTAACAGAAAAATAGTACTTTTCACATCAGTATTCGTACGTCCAAGGTATAACTGAAGTTAAGGCCCTGGTAATCTATAACAGGGAGGGCTACCTTTCATATTTTTATGAATTACATTTATTCAATATTAGTCATCAAATCAGTCCGAAGTCTTCCAGCCTTTGCATACAACCTCCTATTTGGATAATTCTTGTCAGCCTTAACCATTTACCTCCCGGTCAGAAGTCAGGCTCACTTTTATATCTAGTCAATTCGAGGCTTTTTTCAGGGGGTAATGGCAATAGTACTTATAATACCTTAATGTCCTGCCTCACTACGCATAGTAATACGTTGACGAATACAGACTCTGCAAGAAACTACCCCTTGAACAGGATGAGAATTGTTAGTGAGACCTTTTTGAAATTTGGCAACAAGGTGAAGCAGAGGGTTAATGTTAACTAAAAAGGACGAGAAAGTCTCAAAAGTACGTTGTCCTGATGATGATGATGCGGTTTTAACGCCGTGCACTCCCCTTTGCAAGGGCTAAGGGGGTGCCCATGTACATGGGACTTGTTGGAGCACAGAGTACTTTGAGACCGGATGCCATTCCTGACGTCACCAATGGCCCGTCCAGGATTTGAAACCTTACCCTCTTGAACTGAGGGCAGGGAACTTATCCGCTAGACTACGTCCTATTGTTATCAAATTGTAGTAACAACGAAATTCCGAGTTGACCAATCCCAAGTCTGCACCAGTAGACCTATTTAACCTTTTTGAAAGTTTCTCTCCAACATACATCAAAGAAATGTTAATGCCAGTAACCCCTATCCGAATAAGCCGAAGGGCTAGTTATAAATTGCACTTTCCACGGCCAAGAACAGCCACAGGCTAGAACAGGTCATAGGATCCTGGACCACAACTATGAATCAGTCTACCAACTGAGCTGCAATAGGCAAACAATGGGGAAAAACTTCATTATAAACATTGAGAAAATTTCTTTAAAGATACCCGGAGAGGAGAATATAGTATGTTATATTCTAGTAGGCTCTTAGTTGTCATGGGAGCCAAATAGCGGTCATAAGAGTTGAAAGGTGGGTGGAGTATATATCAAATAACTTTTGTAATTCCGTGTATCACTTTACGTATCTGCAAGGGGACCATTATGGAACAGGGCTAGTAAGACCTTTTAATGTTATCCCTGCCATTTTAAAATTAGAGGTGTTTTCATTAGCACTAGTTTTTAATTAGTTCAATTTTGTATTAAAATACTGTGTATGTATAGCTTTTTAAATTAATGTAATTTTACAGGAATATTTTTATTGTAATTTTCTTTTTACTTCATATGGCAAATACATACATACACATATGGATATAGTATACTTACTACCATGAGTCCCATTAATATCTTTTCTTTTACTTCTTCTCCTTTCGTGAGATAAGACAGTTCTTCAATTTCATCAAGCTCGTCTAAAGCATCTAGGCGTCCTTGCGTGTAAAGTATTTGATATTGTTCAACCAGTTGAGTGGGCCTCAGAGATCCCAAAGAGAGGTCCTCAAACTTACCTCCTTGTCGAATAGTTTGTTGCATTTCCTTTGTGAGTCTACATGAAGAAATTTGACCACTGTCAAATGTAAAATCAGTTTCGACAATATCGAAATACCATTCTTAGTTTAATGGGCCATTTTAATTTTAATTTTAATTTAGTGAGTACAACTTTTTCTCTCTCTACTTTACATCCGAAATATTTGTGTAAATTTGAATTTGGCGGTTTCAAGTTAGGCTTTAACTTTAATGTCTTAAAACGAGATTCAGTATAAGTTGTCAGATACAAGAAGAGAAGATAACAAGTGAGAATAAGCTGATGATGTAAACGAGATCAACTATATGCTTTAGTGTTATTAAATATCACGTTACTGACATGCAATGCTTCTTAATAGATCCCAAATAAATTATCTCCAATGACAATCGTACGAAAGTAAGGCTATTTAAATGAGAACATGTTTGAAATCTTGTTCTTTAGGTATCATCATTGAATTTCTAATTAAGCTGTCCCCTTTCCCCCTTCCTTCTATCTTGTGCTAGCCATGACTCCTTACTATCTATTGCTTTTCTTTCCACTTCTTTTCATTCCACTGCCTTTCATTCTACTGCCTTTCGTTCTACTGCTTTTCTTTATACTGCCTTTCTTTCTATAATGCTGTAAGACCCCTGCTGCCCCAGGGGCCTCCCTTGAATATTTTTGTTTTAATGAAACCGTCTTGCTATATACCATTGTAATGGAAATCGAATGAGAATCATTTTTAGAATTCAAGTCTGAAAATCATCAGGTATTTAGTTACATGCATTATTTCATGATCATCATAGTATACTGTATTCCCTCTAATAAGCATCGTGGAGTTTATTAGAAAGTTGTACGGGAGTCGTTTATTAGGGGGCAGCGTTTATCTGAGGGTGGCATTTGTTACAAAAAGGACTAATTAGGTAAAACAGCTAATGTTTCAAAACACGTAACAAAAAGATTGTGTGATAAATGCAAACATTACAAGTAAATATTATCTCACACAATGTAAACTTCATTAATTCTTGTAATGTATGAAATTCTAAAATGGTCTGATTTCTAATCAATGCCCCTTTTAATGATACGGCGTCTATCAGAGGGAGGCTGTTGGAGGGCGGCGTTTATTTCAAATGCTCCGCTTGATATGGGGCGTTTAATAGAGGGCGGGGTTTTGTTAGAGGAAATACGATATGTAGGACCGTGCTGTCCATAAAGCAAATACTGTTTGTCACACTCCTGTCCACTAAAACATCTGTGCTAAACAAATAAATGTTTTTCTGATGTGACTTCTCAAGTGCTTTTGTATTACATCTGCACGTAGAAACAATTTAATCAACAGACTTAAACATCCTGCTGTTCTCAGGAATATCAACGATGGCAATGAGTTATTTCACAATGCCATTTCATAGAAGTTGTGGCGACTTTTTTCCTGAATACGAAATACGAATGCTTCTTGTGTGTTTAAGGTCAAGTTTTCCGTTCTTCTGCCAAATAGTTGTTTTATTTTGGCAAAATCAATAATTTATAGAGACAACCCACATAACCAAGGAACGTATTGGTTACTTTAGCCTCCCTTTCGCAACATAAACCTATCAATACTTGTGATTAGAGCTATGTAGTTTTCTTTTTATCTGGACATTTGCTAAGCAATAGGAATAATTAATTGCTACGTAATTAAGGACCTCAACAAAATAACGCATAAATTATTTAGGTAATAGAGACCAATGCATGAAGTTGAAGGGGTACGTGATCATTTCTAAAAAGTATTTGCCTTCAGCTATATGTTATGTATGTTATACTTGAATATGAATTTTTTGGAGTGAAGCGTGAGAGTACAGGAATACGATACACTGTATGGCCATGGCCCTGGATGTGGCGTAATGAGCTGGCGGCATGAATTCACGCCAAACATTGTATTAGTCGCTGTTAAAAATTCCAAGTGTACCTTTCTGAAAGTAAAATATCATAATTTCAAGCACCAAACTGTTACTTTATAATAAAATTCCCGATTGACTTCAAGATCCCTACAAAGTTCTGCCACAGACTTTTGCGTCCCCTCAAATTGCCTGGGTACTACTCATATGTTAATAAAGATAAATCTAGTGTTAGAAGTATATAAACTGCACGAGTTATACTAGTTCAACATCTAGAACCAGTAGAGTTGTTAACATTTATGTTGTCAACTCAATCTGAGTTCAACATTGCAATTTCGTTAATCAATTTGTTAACTGAAACGAAAACATGAATTTCACACCATTTAATGAGAAAGCCATTAACTTTGGTCTGACTGGTTCTCTTGTATAATTTTCGCTATTGATTGGTATCCCATTTAGATACCTCTCCACTTCTTTAGTATCTTTAGCCCTCATGTCATTTGAATGTCTATTTTCTGTTGACATCCGGGAGCACACCATGTTTACCTTCGCTAATTGATAATTGTTACAAATCAGTGGAGGGGTATAGATTGCTCGGCAAATCTTAATAGTTTGCTCACGAAAATATGTTTTAAGGTTATAGACACAAATTCTTTAAAATTTTATTCATTCTCGATCATAAACTATAATAACTGAATCGTTATCCACTAATTGATTGTATTAGTTTGGTGCAAGATTTTGCAGTTGTGATCAGAGGCTCAAAACTTGGATACCGTTTTAAGCAAAGATAAATTTTTAGGTTTTGATCAACGTACAAGGATCATCGACGATATTGCTTTGAATTATACATTTGCTCGATTCTTCAAACTTCAAAAATCCCTGGTCCGTGACAATTCGTATCTCAAATCCTTTGATAGTATTTTGCTATAGTTGGTTAAATTTTATATCTTTCAATTTTGGGTACCAATTCTTGAAGAATAGTGGTTATATTAAACATCTAGGGATACTGAATTCGCAAAGAAAACAGTTAATTGCAACAATTAGGAAGTGCAAATTTCTCACGTTCTAATACAGATCATTAACACTAAATATGCACACATTAAATGATACCTTTGCCAGAACTAAAATGAAATGATCGTCATAGAACTTCACGTACTTTTGTAAGAATAAATATAAAAATTCAGATGAAAAAAAGAGAAAACCAAGATGGAGAAAAATTAAGATAAAGAAGACAAGAAGAGGAATGAAAAAGAAACAGGTAGAAGGCAAAGAAAAAGAAATTAAAAAGTTATCGCTGGCTCAATTTGCTGGATCGAGTTTTTGATGAATGATGGTCTTCCTATGTAATGAAACTTTAGTAAACATCTGCTCCCTTCCTTCCCTAGGTTTTTATCAGCCTCTCGTTGCCCTTTTGCGTGACCATTTGCGTTGTTAGATGAATTCCGTTGACAGAAGGATCTTATCTTATGTTGTTGCGAAGTGAAAGTTCAGAAACCAGAGAAGTTAACCAGATTTGCTTGCAAGGCTAATCTGCGGTAAGGTCAATCAGCAGATGAATACAAGGAAATGAATAAAAGCACAAGTCAACCTTCAATCTTCTTTGAGTCTCTATCTCTCCACTCGGTGAAAGAGTTGTGAATGGCTCTTTTGCTTCTCATTTGGCTTAGTTTTCACACGGTTTTGTATTCAAACTTTCCGAAAGGTTGACAGATTCCTTTAGGATTATCATGTTAGAAACTGAAGAAAGTCCCGTAGATAAAAGCAGCTCTACTCGGTATTAATAGGAGAACGTAATTTTTACACAATCTTACCTGTCTTTGAGCTCTTGCTCACGCTTTCTATGTTGCTCTAAGGAATCCTCAGCTGCATGAAGTTGTACGCGAAGCGTGGCAATCTCGCGTCGAAGTAGTTCATTTTCTTCTCGATCCATAACATTCATGACTTGAGTTTCCTTTGGTCGCGAGCGCGAGAACCTTGTACCAGACTTTATATCTCCTTCAGTTGTCTGTACAACATGCACAACGTGGGCTATGTGGTCTGCCTTGGGCACAACTCTTGTCGGCTTGGATTTACTCCCTTCTATCCCAGAAGGAAATCGATAACTATTGACAGTTTTCTGCGACATAATCCGAGGAGCACTCAGCCGTACGCTTCTTTGAACTTTCTTGTTATACACTTCAATGCACACCCTCCCTTTGAACGTGGCTAACACAAATGAAGTTATTATCCTACACATTGGTTGGAGTCTTCAGTGTGCAATAGACTTCATAACCGATAACCACAAGTAATCAAAATGATGTAAATAAAACGAGGCTTGTAAAACATCGACTATTAGATCCACCTCGAGAACAAAACCTGAAGACAAAAGGGCTTCTCACAAGGATAACGTTGAGTTTGCTTGCACGGATTCCGCTTAATAGCATTACCCAGCAGCTCATTGTAATCAGAGATCCAAAGTCACCATGATTAGTTTCCACATAGGTATATGTCCTTTACCTTTATGTTATATTATGACTTAATTCCTCCATTAAAATTAGTCATTACTTAAAATATTCCGTGGTCATGGAAGCCTATGTTTCTCTGAGCGATAACCTGTTCATGTTAAAACAGAGTTGTTTTAGCCCGAAATCGGCATAATATGACATTTTTCTTAGACCTTGTATGTATATCGAACAAAGGACTCTATTCAATACAGATTTGCTCTCGACATGACCTGAAAAGTATCAAGAGAAAAGACTTTGTCTAACAATTGAGGCGAGCTTTCGCTAAAAGGTGTGATTTTTACAGAAGATTACTTCGGGTCTCAGGTCTGTTTGGTTGGCAAGCGCAAAACCAACTGAAATTTTAGGGGGAGGGAGGACCAAGGGGCAATGCATGTGTATTTTCTTCATGACTGAGTTTTAATTATGGACGAAAATTGCTCTTCTGATATTTCTACTTCCAATGGATAGATCCTCTGTTAATACGTCAAATTTTCTTATCAAAAGTATTTTATTTTACGAAAAAAGCTAAGAAAAAAGAACACAAGAGAAGAAATTTGGCAACTGTTTAATGGCTCAAGCTGCAGAAAACGTGTGGCACTGTCTCTTTGTAATGCTCCCATGGCTTTCTGCTTTTTAGTTGATAATGAAAAAAATGATTTAATCACTTGAGGTCTGCCTCCTAGGCAGAAAAGAGATGGAGGGCTAGACTCACACATTTTTTTTGTGGGGGGGAGGGATATTTTAACATCTTTTTTAACACTAAGAAACTTGGTAATAAGCCGCATCCTACTGTCTGATTCTTGATGATTTTACAAACGTACCGAGAGTGTACTCTTCAGAGTACAAAATCGTCAGAATTGAAAGTCAGAAGAAATCTATGAAACTTAACCCAACTGTGTTTTTTAAGTAGCCAATCAGAGAGGTGAACCTCATCAAAACTTTAGTTCACCGCGTACTGATGATTAGGCACCAGAAGAAGGCATCATTGATGAATGCAGGTTAAAATAAACGATGAACAGAGAAGCTTTTAGGTTTTTGAGAGAATTTGGTGAAGGAAAAACTGATAATTTTTAATGAGCGTGTGGTTTCAAAACCAGTTGTAACGATACTGAACCTGGAAAAGTCGAAATAATCGCGTAAGGAATCAAATAAGGAGATTGCGACAAAAGATGGTTTAGAAAAACTTTATAAAGATGCTACAGGCGTTTAATTGTAGACTGAAATCCTAACCACAACACGATGCTGTTTACACGCAAGGCAATGTGAAGGTTTTGAAAGGGCAAAAAGAGCAGTTGAGGGAGCAAAAGCATTTTTATCTGAAGAGAGATTTGCAGGGCATTTTTAAAGATTCAATTCGAAACACACTTGATCTATAACAAGAAGACGGGAAATGTAAATCTGAAAAAGAGCAACATAGCCTTGAAAATATACATGTCTTTTAGTCAGAAGAACAATACTCATTCAAGGTAGGAAATTCAGATCACATCTGATAACAGCTGAAAAAGCTGTTGTAGCAGTAGTTCCTTTTGGTGTTACACCTTCACGACGGTTTTCTACAGCCAATCAACTAAGTCACCGCCACATTCGAGTACTACTACAAATCTACCGGAGATGGAAATATTAGGGTACTGCAGTACTAGATGATGGGGCGGCATTAAATCAGCACCAATAACATCCATAACTGATTTTCGTATTTTCAAATGACCGATTCTTACGAAGATGTGTTGCAAACTTTGTGTTTCGATGGTAGGGTAGTATAGTAAAAATCTCTCCTTGTCCTACGACAAAAATGAAGATTACCAGTTGGAGCTAAAACATTTCAATGATCTTCTGTAGAAAAAAATGGTGTCAGCGAAGTTAGGTTGCCAGTTCTTTTAATATCAACAAAACCATTTACCAAAGTGTGAAGTAAAAGCATTCAAGATCAATTTGGTGAAATGTAACATCATGCGACCTATATTTAATTTTCTGGAGCCTTCATGAGTACAACTCTTATCTTCAAAAGTACAGCAATATGAAAATATGTATGTTCAAAGTGCTTAGCAAAGATTTCCTTACTTTGAAAATTGATAGACTCCTGGTCCAAACTTTAGGCTTGTCTTTTTTGCATTTCGGAAGCTCTTTGCCTGATAGAATAAACAATAAGTTTCTTCTGTCTCGGTTCAGATTCTTAGATTATAAATTTTTGAAGCAATGCCGTTTATCTTAATTTCAGGTGGAAGAAATGGTTGTATTTTCTCACCAAGAGTTGCGAAGATATGGGAGTGAAAAATCCGTGATAATATAGTTACATAATACGTCTTCGTGATAAAAGCAAGGTCCAGCAAGGAATTTTTGTACGTCAGAAACAGAAAGCCTTTCCGTCAACCGGGTTGACCATATGATACATCTGATCAATAGTAGATAAAATCAAGGAAGTATAAAATTTAGGCTAAATATCAATTTGGTTGACGTATATAAGTATAGGTAAGGTTGTAATGAAACTTGAGTTGGGCTTTTGTATCTCCAGAATGTCAAGGATTCCAAAATTGTTGTTTTATTTAAATACTTTGAAAATGTCGTTCACACTTGAAACTCAAAAATGTATGACAGCTTTTACAAAAGTTGTGATAGGAATGATTTGGACGCTTAAGATTTTGTTTATATAGATTGTTTCTATTGATGATGTAGTCAACGCGTAGTAGGATATGCGGTATGTACGAAGATAGAAGATTTGTACGTGAATTGAAACAAGAGAGGAATGGGAACTAGATTTAGAAGTATGGGAAAGAGTAATTTTCAGCTATATCCTGGGTTATCGTCTGATAGTTATTATATCAAGAAGGGAATACTTGTGTAAGTTTCACTGTGGCGAAATCAATAGCAGCCAAAGCGGCAGTTGGTGTATTAAGATAAACAAATCGAGCGGGACATGATAAATCAAGTTAGCGAAAGACTGTGAATAGTAAAGCACGAAATATGATGCTCACGCTTTCCATGTCTAAAAATTTGGTGGTAGTAAAGACATGTAACACTACGAAGGTCACTTTCTTGCTTCACTTTTTCAACTCTGTTCTTTCCAGGTGTCCTGGGTATTTCTGAGTGGTGTTAATGATGTTGATCACAATGAGCTTTTTAACAAGCATTGCAATGAAAGTACTTTCGTTGATGCAATGCTACAATTTACTGTTCTCGATTTATCCAATTTTTAAATAGGCTGCCTGTTTGCCAATGATAAACGTACACAAAGAAAATTCAAAAAAGGAAGGAGACGATCTTAGTTTAATCTTGACTTTAAGTATTGTGACAAGAGAGGGAAAGTGGTTGAGTATCATGATCTCACAAAACATGGAAAGAAACTAAATATTGGAATACTGCGCTAATGCCAACAGAGATTTTAAAACATGTGTGTGTTTCATAATCTCTGATGCCAATGACTGAATATTTGCTGTTCAGGTATGAAATTTGGCAGCTATGCTTTTTCATGTTCTAACTAAATAAAAGTAACCTTTTACAAAAAATTGGAGGTGATGGCGCTATATAACTGCTAGAAGATGGCAGTATCTAAACAGTGTTGGAAACCCCCATTTGTGTAATAGCGTTTACTCGAAAAATTTCAGGCTTAAGAATAATAAAGGAGACTTAAGTGCAAGGAGCTATTAAATTTTATAATTTAATTACTCTGTTTATTCTAAATGTTTTATAACTAATCAGTTCTCATTCTTTGTTAGTGTATCTTCGTTGGAGCTAATTATGACGTCATCATTAGCAACTGTTGGAAATTGTTGTTTTTGGAAACACTGCTAAATAAATTGTAGAAAAAGTTAGAAGATATCAAACAGACTGAGCACATCATTTATAAGATATCAGGGAAAAATACAGAGCCAGTGACCTACTAGAGCACCCCTCCTCCATTCAGGGCTAGATCAAGTTAATAGCTTTCTACTCTGAGGTTCTACTGTCTTAGGGTTGCTCCTTCTGGTTTTATAAAGAGACTTTGTAGTTTCATCTTCTGCATAGGGCCTGCTACTCAGCCTCTTCGGCTTTTCTGTTGAAAATGAAAAATGATCTTCACATTTCTTTTCCTTGAAGAATAATTCAACAATACAAAACAATACCCTTGTCTTTCAGCAGGTTTTGAATCTCTGCATCCTGATCATCAAAACAGCGATTAATAGGCTTCCTCTTTTCCCAGACATGTGGCTAGTCGCATCTTGAACAACTTCCCTGAGTTTACAAGAGCCTACATTGTAAGCAGGAGGCCAATGGTGTAAAAAAACATTTAATGGTTGCCTCCTTTTGCTTGTCAATAAGCATATCAGACTTTTCTCGAGTTCTCTTGTAAACTGAAAGCAATAAAGACATGCATCCAGCATTCAGTGCATGGCATCATGGAAACCAATGAAGGCATGGTTCACAACAACAAAAAGACCTTCATCGGAGAGTTTAAAAGACCATTAGTGCATTAAAACATCAAAAGATTGGTTAATCTATGGTCTATTTTTATTTTTCTCAGTAATTCTAATATGTTACATGCACGCGCATTTGCTAGGCTTTGATATTCGCAGAAAGAGTGCCTTGTTCAGCTGCGCTTTTTCTTACATATATGGCTATGCTTATTAGAAAACCATCTCAATTTGTACTCTCCTCTTTTTTCTTAGAAGTAATTGTTTCATTGTTTAAGATTACAATCATAACTGCTGCAAGACTAAAAGTTCGTATGATTTTTAACTATTGTAAAGAAGGGTGTGGTTTCTTACTGTTAATTGCTTACAGTGCAGAGGAAACGCCCAGCCCACATTACACTTGCTTAAGAGCAGCCTAGGCCATTCCAGCAAACTACTCCAGCCTTACTACTACTTTGGTAATTTTGTCTGCATGCAGGCTAGTTTGACATAATTTATGTATTTATGACTTTCGCAAATCGGAAGCATCCTTTTCATTATTGAATAAAAATGATCGTATGCTAGATGCTGAGACGTGGGTGCCGGATGCTGAGACGAGGCAAATCAGAATATCCGATGATACTAACTATTGCATAAATTTTTGTAAGAAACGAAATTCTTCAGGCGCTTAAATTTGGTATATTGCTAAGAAGAGTACAAAAAAGTAGGGTTAGTAGCAAAAACAGCACCAGGAGCCACCATCTATAATTTTGAAGGCTAAAAAATATAGCATATTTCTCGGCGCTTAGTATTAAAGCCACAAAGGAACGCTGACAAAATTGGCAAGATAAATTATTTTTTTATGTTTATTTATCAAGGAGATGTTTTAACTTCAAGACAAAGCAAGTAGTTGTGGAAAAACAATAATGATGTGTCCCATCCCCCCTTTTGTCCCCTTTTGTCCTTGCCCTGACTTTGATAGGTTGTGTTGTTGTACAAGCCTTTGAAACATACTGATGTGTATAGCTACACAATGGTATAGCTAATGAGATTTTGCTTTAACTTGAAATTGAAAGGTATATTTATCTCAACTTGTTTGGATCTAGCCCGTAATAAGAATTTCTTTAACTGATGATTGGCTAATACAATTTCAGGATAATAATAACAATGCATTCCATTTCCCATCGGAAATCAGAACCTGACTAGGGAAACGAGAGGAGTGAAGATACGATCGATCTCTGTCCTCTCAGGGATTGCGGTCTTTACTCTTGCTTAGCGAACAAGTAACACGTATACGAGTTGTATTGTTTTGGTTAGTCATATTATTGAAAAATGCGTCAACTGTAAACAAATTCTCTTTTCCAACAAAGCTAAGGTCTATAGTTTGTAAGGCTTCGAAAGTGTCACGATAAAATGTAGAATGCCCTCTTGTTAATACCCCAAAGGTATTCTCTTGATCATTGTCGGTAAAAACCTCGTCTTCAATAAAATGTCGGCCGCTGAGTCACTTTTCTATAATAGATAGTTTCGCAAACACTTCTTGGTAAAGTTTTTAGAGCCAGCAAATAAGCCGATGTAGCGAAAGATGCAAGGCAACATCGCTCAACATGTGCCAGCCGTCATACTCAAACGTAGTTAGGTATTGAAAACTAGTCTAAATTCAAATTCACGGTCACATACGATCGTACTAGAGACTCAAAGCTAAAATAAGATGTACTTCGATGAAATTTTGAGCCGAGTCTAACTTTTTGTCCATCTCCTTGATACTTACTATACGTACGTGTCCATGTTTTATTAGGAGTAGTGACGAAGTAGTCACGGTTGAGGATAGCCCACAAGAACTAAATACAAACTTTGAGGCGTTTTCTATCGTACCTCCGCAGTTTGCTTCCTCAAGTTAAAATTCATGTGAAAGCAACATTTCCTGAAGCACTATACTAATTTCAAATCTTAAGTAACAAGGATTTATATGGAAAAAATTCATGTGGACAACAAACTGTAGTAAATGAATGTAATGTCGAAATTGGTACGATTTGCGAGTCATTGACTATAATAGCAATATAAAAAATTCATATAAGAATGGCTTATTTTTATACGCCAGGTTATCAAAACAGCCATTCTGAGTGATCAAATTTTCGAAAACTTCTATCATCTTTCAGGTTTCGCGACGTGTTGTTAGTTCAATTTACACAACTTCCCCGCTTTTTCTAAAATAATCATTAGTATAAATAAGATTTTAATTGAACTATGCCTACGTCATTTAAGTCATATTTAGCTCATTTCATACTCAAAATCCTAAATGCTTAAATAAAGAACCGTGAGGCTCAGAAAGAAAGTGTGGCGCTAGTATTTCTGAATCAGGCGAAAGTACCTAATTGGTTATGACCTTTTTCTCGTCAACTGTTATGGGGCATTTTACAGTGTCCATATAAACTAGGCATTGACAGAGAATATCTACTTGCAAATAATCAGCAGATGACGCCTTGAGTGAAGTTGATATTTATTTAACAAATACATGAAGTTCGCTACGACCAATCATCAGTTCTTTAGTTGCAATAATTTAGTTTCAACAAGTAAGAACACGGCTCTTACCTGCAAAGCGACGAGAAAGTAAAAACAAACATTCTGCATGTAAAATATGAATCGAATAACTAGATCGCAGCCTAAAATACACTGACCTATCATACAAAAATTCGAGATTTCATTCTCGTATCAGAAGGGTTTACAAATTGCTTGACATCAGGACAGAAATTTTTTCTTTTAGAGCACATCACTTATTCTGTTACCATGCTCCTACTTTCAGATACAGAGTTTTTGTGTCTTTCCCAGGGTAATTCAAAAAGAATTCGCATGCATTACTTAGGCTTAACTAGCTTGACATACTTTAAGTCGTACTAGAACGCTCTCTTGTCACGGATTTCGTATGGCATTTGAACTAACAAGAGTGTTGTTTGTCACATACTTGCATTAAAGAAAAGATAGCTATTTTGCTCAACTGTCATGCTTGACCTAATGTACATGAGTCTGACGTCATGCCATGAAAACGAGTGCATTTAGTGAAACAGTTGAGTGGAGTTTGTAAACTTGTCTGCTCTGATTGTTTTTCATGTAACAACTACAAGCAATCACCGTTCAATCTCCCAAGTGATAATGACCATTGAGCTGCTTCTAATTATGTAGAGGTTTTGTATAGTAAAGCGATCCTTGCGAAAGTGGTCTTACAAAGGTGAATGCTTCAGCCACAAAAACACCTATATAGATACGCATCACAAGTCATGTGGAATGACGAGTTGAAAGCCCACAACAAAACAAAGTGTTTGAAATTTCTCTTTGGATCAACGGGAGACATTTCAAACTCTATGTTCAAGAATAGATGTCAGGAGTACGTTTTGATACGATGAAATGATTTAAAGCGAGTTTGACCGCTTTGATTGTGTAAACAATTTGAATATTCCAACCACTCGACTCCGAAACTCTGTGGATTGTAAGATTAACCTTTTCATATATCGCTTACGTCTCGTCAACTAGATGTGGTCGACATTGATATTTTCAGTGATATTACAAGCGAACCGAAGTTTCAGGAAAGTAACTTCGACAAAAGGTTTGCAGTGATTTTAACGCAAATGCAATAGCTGATCAGTTGGACTGTGTAATTTTATGAAAACCGGAGATAGAAATGTACAGTGAATTCATACAGAGTTTATGTATATCGTAGTAAGAAAGGAAGAATAAATAAGCACTACTGTTCTAGTATATTGGCAGTTGAAACCAATGAGTTTAGTCAGCCGTCTATTGTGAAATCGGGAAATTACGTTCTCGCGTTTTCTACTTTCGACGTACTTTTGTACCTGGTCACTAATTCTGCTGTTAATATTTGAAGTAAACATTATTTGGCTTTTGAGGATCGAGTTCCGAATTCATCTAGTATTTGTCTGCCAAACAAAGCACCGACAGAATCAGAGTTGGAGTACGCAAATGTGATTTAAATTAGTTTACTTAGGATGTGATGCATAATAACACGGAGAAGGGAGATCAAAGGATCAGAGGAAGAGAATGAGCAAAATATTCTAATTTCGAGGAAGATGATGGAGCATCAAGATTTTAGAATGAGCCCTGATTACAATCGCAATGCGTCCAGTGATTCGACGAGCCCAGCTTCGAGGTATTCGTCCCGTTCAAGCTCTTCACACTCAGGTTCAGTTCCGGCATCGGTTGATTCTGGTGTACGAATGAGCCTTTCTTCCAACCATCAATCTCTCGTAGTAGTAGCTATTGATTTTGGTACAACGTTCAGTGGTTATGCCTTTTCATTCACAAGAGATGCTGAAAGTATTCATATGATGAGAAGGTGGGAGGGAGGAGATCCAGGAGTTGCCAACCAGAAAACTCCCACCACACTTCTCTTGCGACCTGATGGGTCGTTTCATTCCTTTGGATTCGGTGCCCGCGATTTCTATCACGACTTGGATCCCCTTGACGCTAAGAAGTGGCTTTATTTTGAAAAATTCAAGATGTCTTTACATGGTAGACAGGTATTTCACTTTCAATTTCCACATTTTATTTTAATTATTGGTGGTACGAAATCTTAGAATAGAATGAATTGTCTGCTGCATTCTATTCTAACATTTTATTTTATCATTATTTTGATGTAATACTTAACTCATGTAGTTTATAATCACCCATATAATAAGACATTTTCAGGGGTTGTTTACATTCTTAGACTGTATGCATTGCAGGTATTGCTTGAAAAAATGCCGTCGGTGCCGATCCTTTGAGAAATGTGCATTTCACTTATAGGTACACATCAACTCACAAACTGCTGATGTAGGGCTTACAACCATATACACACATACATATATATCATATATATTGAGTGCTTATTTATGGATAGTTTTAATATGCATGATCAAATAAGCTTTGATGAGATTTTAGATATTCACACATACAAACATTATATTATATACATGTA
>JAAAKL020006842.1:0-17545 GCA_010016065.2 Carybdea cf. marsupialis auct. non (Linnaeus, 1758) | reverse complement strand
GTCTCAATATGCATATTTTGCTGTGAATGTGACACAATGTCTGTCGCAATCCATTTCAATTTTGATAAAGCTAAAAGGTGGTCACGGAAAAAATGAGATTTGGCAAATCTTTGGGGGCCATGGCCCCCTGTCCCCCTGCCCCCTGTTCCTGAGATAGGTGGATAATACTCTAATTGGCCAAATGTCGATTATGATGCTTTAAAGATTCAGATATTGGTTTTTAAATACAACTACTTCGATCGTTACGAAACTTAAGGAAAATTAAAGATGAAAAATAAATGATCACTATATAAATTTAGGTTGACGGTTTCCATTTCGCCTAGAAATTTATGTCAAGACGATTCCAAACTTTTAATCGTTTCGGACCATATTCAATTGTGCTGTATATTTCCAAAATGCAATGCGTGACCGTGGCAACGAGTTTCAAAGGGGTCGAGGGGGGTACGCCATTGATTGATAAATGAAATTCCTTCAGTGAATGGGTGCAAGAAAGAAAGAAAGAAAGCCCAGTGGACAAGGTCCACAAGCCGCAGACCTTGACAGTGGATGGCCTGCTGGGGGTTTCCCCATAGCTTTCCTTATGGTTTTTCCTTTAGTTCCGCTGATCAGTCACCCGCAGTGAATTTATGACCTCAGTGAGCTCAGATCGTGTGTTCAACGCGTGATCATTAGGATTCATCATTAGGATTCATCATTCTTGTTTGAACTTTGCAGCAGTGTAGCAGTGTAGCAGAAAGGGGTTAACAGGCACTGTCGAGGGCGCACTTCCTGTAAAACATGGAAACGAAGGGTACTGCAGCATTAATTTTGAAGCATATGTTACTTGGTATCGGTTTGCCGTTTGTACTGTTCCAGATAAACAATTTTCTGAGGAAACGACCCAGACAGATATTCAAATACAAAGATGGAAAGCAGAGAAGGGAGCTAGGGGTATATGAGATGTGCTACCACGACTTCTTGAAGCGAAATGGAGCTGTTGTATCGTTTGTAGTTACCATGGAGTCGAAATGTGCCCTTTCTGATGAATGTTTTGCTGGAGCACTTACAGCCATCTCCAAAAGGCATCCACAGCTGCGGATGGGGATTGTCGAAGTCAAAGAAGACGATGACGAGACTCATTATTACTTCGAAGAGATTAACAATTTCTGCCCTGACTACGAGCGCGTCGATTTGGATTCCGATAATATTAATGACTGCGAAGAAGCATTCAGAGCTGAGCTCCTTAAACGTGTCAATTTAAGCGCTGGTCCACTGTGGCGAGTAACTAGGCTGAAGGAGGGGATTCAAAAAGGTACAGGACTGAAAGTCAATTGTTTTGTATTTACATTTCACCATGCCATCACTGATGGAATTTCCATGGTTACTGTTCTTGAGGAAATCATGGACATCTTGAACGCTGATCGGGTTTCTGCAGAGGACGAAAGTGAGCTGCCACTTCTTCCGTCTGTTGAAACGTTACTTGAGAAAGATCTCCACGTGCCTTGGTGGAGAAGGGCTTTTGTTAATTTGGGGGCCAGGCTTGTAAAGTGTGGACTGGTGTCAATGCAGAGTACTCGCAACAAACCGTACTTCGACAAATATCCAATCGTCATAAAGAAAGATAGCACCGTCCAGGAGGAGACACGTGGGATCTTTGTATCTCTTAGTAAATCGCAGACTGACAGGGTTGTGGAGGAATGCCGTAAGGAGAAGTGCACTGTGACTGGAGCTATCACGTCTGCCACCAGTTTAGCAATGGCGCAAATACTTCAGGATGATCAAGTGGAAAACGAGTTGTCAGTTCCCTCAGGGTGTCTGGTCAACATCCGATCCATGTGTAACAGGGAAGATGTTAAGAAAGCTATTGGGGTCTTTTCAACCCGCCTCTCCGTTGAATGCAAAGTGCCAGCATTTGAAAAACAGAACGTTAGAGAAGTGTTTTGGAATCTGGCTAGACAATGCACTAAGAACATACATGATGGAGTGCGCACAAACAGCCATTTGAGTGCTTGGAAGTCCCTTAACTCCATAGCATCAAATTCTCTGTTATTGTCAACATTTGCTTTACTGGTTGATCGTAACAATGGTGGTAGAATTGGCACAGATTATTTTTGCAACTCCAACATTGGAAAGGTAGATATTTGCAAAGAGAGTCATCAGACATTCCACATTAAAAACTTATTTTTTGGTGTCGCAGAGCACATGGCTGGTATTGTCTTTATCAACAATACAGTAACTATAGGTGGCCGCCTGTGTTGGTCACTTATCTATTATCCCAATGTTACAAAGCAGGACCAGGCAGAACACTTCAAAGATAGAATTTTCTCAAATCTTTTAAATGGGGTTGGTGTTAGAGATGGGAGAAAGTCAGACACTGAACACTATTTATGAAAGATGTTCTGTATAGTTTTTATGAAGTGGTTTTTAGTGTATGTGTTGTTGGGGTTTTGGGGTTTTTTTTTGGGGGGGGGGGTACATTAGAGCATAGGAACTATCCAGTAAACAGAAATGTGGTAATTTTTATCATTGCATGCTATTGATTGTAGATGTAAATCTTTAGTTATAATGAGAAGCACAACCTAAAATGTATGCCAAACCTGTGAGTAAATGTCAATTTACAGTGCATGCAGCTCGTTTCCCCAAAGCTATGTGAACAAAAACTGCACAAAACAGCATTTTAGTACTGAAAAGCGTTTTTCACTAACACTCCTCAGAGGAAAAAAGCTTTTCAGTACTAAAAGACTAAATATTTTCGCTGTCTTCTGCAGTTTTATTCTTATGTACCACCAACAAACATTTTGGGTATGTGAATTGCAGTAACTCTTGGTTGTGAGAACTGACAGGGTTGTTCATTCTTTTATACACCACAGGAGTATTAGTTTATTTTTGTCATATGAGATAATAACTTAACAGCAGAGCCAGAAGGTGGCAAGTACCTAAATACCAGTTAGTGATCCATTGTTGGTATACTGTTGAGTATCAGGACTTTCATATTGTGGTTTAATAGATGGTAAATATAGAGGTGAGGGCAAAGGGCTATTTTCATGCAATCTATTGAATCTGTGCCAATAATTGGTTTATTGTAACTGTTTTGGCCTCAAGACATTTTATGTTGTGTAATGATGTCATCATTTGAACTTTTTTCCCTAGTTTATGAAAATTTGATGAAAAGTCAAAAAGTGTTTAACAGTGGGGCTAGTTTTCATGGTACATCATGATAGGTATACAGGCATTATCCTATAAGCTCCCCTGTCACCAATCGGGGTAGGGTTGACACATAAACTTTTAGTGACTTTTGTGAGCCTTTTATGACCTGTTGTACAAATCATAATGATTTTCAACATTTGATGTTCGGATGTATTTCTGTTGAAAAACTGATGCCCATGCCGGGTTTTGATCCACCAATCAATGTACTGCAGTCCAGCGCGCTAACCACTACTTGCTCTACTGAGAGCACATCTTTAGGCATACCACTTTCACCAGACAATATACTACACAGTGTGAACATTCATTACAGGAAGGTGATGTCACAATAATCAACTTCTAACAATTTCAAGATCATAGGTTTGGAGGTTTTTTGATGCCATCAGAATTGCATATTTTATACTTCTGGCCAACATGTACTTGAAAGCATCAGACAAGGTGTAAGGGTACGGGGCTTATTCTACCATATTCACCTAAGTTATCAGTACTTAATATGTACACAACCAGCCTATATATTTTGTTTTACATCTAATGAAGTGTCTGCTGGCTTTTACAGTTATAATTCATTTAGTGCAAGCTCTCACATTTCTTCCTTATGTCCATGCTTAAGTTCTGCTTCTTCAATAGCTGCCCATTATGTTACAAATCTTGTCATTTGTATGTTGCAATTTTGATTCATAAAAGTTATTCAAAGGTTGGACAAGTATGGTCTTGGATTGAACTTTATTCATGTTTTAGAAAGAAATACACTTTTTAAGAATACAAGTAAACGTGCCCCGTATGATGATAACAGTAGGCCTATCATTTGATAAAAATTGCGAACATTGGTCTAACTGAAGTTTGACACATTACTATCTAAGCTATAGGAGTGCTGGCATGTTATATAACTTATATAGTTTAATACAATGAAATGTAATGTTTTGGATAAAAAAATTAAGAAACTTGAAGCAGTGGCCTCCTGTGAACAATACATATATGTATATTTAACACAGTGATTTATTTTTCCGTTTAAACTATCAACCACATCTCCATACACTGGGGCAATCTGAATAATACCAATGAAAATTTTGGTATTATTGATTTACAGTTTTTAGCTTTTCACATACAGAATTATGCTCTATTTCTACCCTACATCATTTTTCGACTTATTTGCTATCCCCGTTATTGTGAATTTCTTAGAAAATCTGACACTAGACACTAAATTAGGAAGAAACAAAACCTCTTTCAAGTGGGGTTCACTTTATCAGGGATGGGTAACCATTTTTGTTCACAGGCTATTTAGCTCTTAGGGATCATATTACAAGCCTGTGTCCAAAGTGTTTTTATTTTCTGGTGCAAAATAGTTTAAGTTAGAGTAGAAGCAAGAATGCTTTGTCATTAGGGCTAGGGCACTGATCAGGGATCAGGTTCTTGTAAGTTAGTGATCTCTGCAATAACAGAAAACTTGGAGTAAGAGCATTCACAAAATCCTTCAATGGATAACAATGATTGGACAGAGTCAACACTCTGTTGGCAGCTGCTGTTAAATTCGTGGGTATTTAAAATCCTTTAAGACCAGCCAGGGAAACCCACAATTTCAGAAATAAATTACAAACTATCTGGTGATAACTGAGATTCTTAGCTTCTAATTTAACACTAAAGAATTTGAAGTCAGTTCTGGTTTTACAGTTAGAAATTAGAATATGATCCTGTAGAACAACCTGATACATACCTGATACACTTGATCTAATGCTGTCTTGAGCCATGGGCGTAGATTCTAGGGGAGATGGGGGGACTTATCCCCCCTCACTTTTCAGGATGTGGGAAGAGCAGCTGCTTTATCCCCCCACTTTATGGCCCAGAAATGACAAATTGTACATGCTTAATCCTTTTGCCCCCCTCCCATTCTTACAGTGATCTGCACCCATGCCTTGAGAAACAAGGTCAAGTTTAAGGCCAAGCAAAGACTATGTATGCTCAAATTTTGGGCTTTGATAATATTCTATTGTGTAGGGAATACTTAACTACTCACATGATGAAAATGTCAACTAAATCTATCCAGTGTTCTTGGAAGACTTGGGCAGTTGCAATGGGACCTACTTTTTTACATCCCGGGGTGTTAAAAGTAGGTGTAGAGCTTTATTTAATTCAGCTTTTTGGCAAGGATTGTAGACCTCACTGACATAATTGTGACACAATACAACACAGAAAAGTGAAATTGACTCTGTATCTGTATTTAGAAGAGACAATGCCAGGAAGGCATCAACTGGTATTTTTTAAAGTTGCTTATGTAATTGTTTTATTTTCAGTTTATTTCCCTTGTTCCTTACCCAAGGATAGACTTTTTATAAAGACACAAAATCTTGGCCCCATGCATTCTAGTTCATAGGGTCAGTCTGACTCAATTACCAGGCTTTCCAGGCCTACTTTACGGTCTAATTCCTGTCTTTTTACGTCTCTAAGGTCCTCTAAAACCATGGATATATATGTGGCAGCACTATGTCCGAACCATTCCAATCAATTTTTTTCCTCAGAATGTCATCCATACAGGTTATCAGTCTATATCCTTCGGTGGGAATGTCTTTATCTGGTTGAGTATAGGCACTACGTCTTTTTAGGGAGGTTTTGGTAACAGCCCAGGTTTCACTAAAATATGAACAATTATTTGATGGCGAGGCTTACCATTGCTAGTGAGGGCAACATTTTTCTAGGGGAGGCATATCTTCTATGCCCCCTGACTACAGCACTTGTAAATGGACACCACCAAATATAAGGAAATGTTGTAGTTGATACACATCACCAATATATGTGTGTCAAAAGCCGAGGCAGTGTTACACAGTGTACTATCTCATGATGCAAGATTGAGATCACTGCGCAGTGTAAAAGGGGCATGAAATAGTGTATTTGTCGACAGGGTAAACGGAAAGAGTGTTACCTGCTTGCTTTCAATACATCTGTTTTAGTTTATAAGCTAATCACGACAATAATGTAGTCTAATTTATGCAAATTTGAAGACTTCAAAATGGAATTTTTTGATGCTATCAAGAAAGTCTGGGAGTTTCACGAAATTTGTGCCCTGAATGAAATAATGTGTTTTGGCACAAAGAAATTTGATGTCTCTGTCAACGCCGAGTTGTAGTTCTGAAGATATTGGATCAAGTTTCAAAATGTTCTGCACACTTTTTCAGGATGCATGGAGTAAAAATGCTGTCTTCTACTTACAAACAATGTTAGCAGTTAGCAATTTGAGAAATCCGAATCTCTCAAAAATGGAACCTAAGAGGAGGTGTAATGATATCAACAACAGTTATGTTAATTAGTGCCCAGACTACTGAAGTGATTTTGTTTGATTAGAGTTAGTTACCATGTGAGATAAAAGAGCAAGGACGAAGAATAATGAACTCCCCAGAAAGTTAGTTTGTATTTCAATGTAGACACTCCTTATATAGCGGGCGATGTATTTATATATACACGTACATATGTATTTACAGGAGGGATAAGCTGAGCGTAAAGGTGGAACAATCCAGCTGTCGTATGAGTGTTCAGGTTAGGTTTAGTGATCAGAAATATGACAAAAAAACTTATCATATATACTCCAATAATGTTACCAAAGTACCGTGCCTTGCTCTGTTTTAAATATGTAAAGAAACACAAGTGCTATCATGTTATTCCTCATTATATGAATCCAATCCTAAATATTACCCAAGACTTACTCCATGTCTATTATCTTTCTGACGACATATATTATTGTAGTGTATTTGCTAGAGAAAGGCACTAAATCAAGAGACTAGCGATCCGGTCTGACTTTCTTCAATAGTTCCCGAATACAGGGAACTCTGTATTACCGGCGTACATTAGGATATACTAAACATTAAACCTTATCATCGATACACAACTTCTCTGGCAACTCTCGAGCTCCAACACCCCTGAGCATGGCTACGTGCATCAATGGCTACGTGTCTCCCTTTTCTAATGTCCGGAGGGTTGGGAACTAATGTCCCCAAATATGGTAAACACCACAATTATGTAATTACGTTCTCTTATGGGTTCTACGTTCTCCATTAAGGTCATGTAAGCAGAACGTTAGACTAAGAATCTCTTAGGTTTTGCCAGCATCATTGACATCTACATTGAAGTCTTAAAGGAGAGAGGCTGTTTATTACACTAGGTCGCTTGTGGGAAAGACAAACAGTTGGGCTATTTGAATTCGAAGGGAGGACAACATTCTTCACGTCTTTCTGAGCTGTCCCACGTTTGGGAGACAAAGCAAAAAATTTTAGTGCAGGACTTACCCCAACAAGTGCAATTTTTGGCGAATTTATACATTTTCGAGCGACTCATCTGCTTTTTGTACTAAAGATCATATTTTTCAATAGAAAAGGACCACCTAATGCACTAATAAGATTGTGAAGGACGACAGCAGCTTTTCAAAACAACTATGATCCGACTAGCTTTGGCTATAATATTTTGGCTAATCATCCAACCGGCGCGGTCCTGGATTTTAGTCCGTCTGCAGGAGGATGGAGACGCCCATGAGGCGCACCTCGCACTCGATGGCTCGATGTCGTCGCCAAAGATCTGCGATCCTGTGGAGTGCCACTATCTCAAGCGGAGCAGCTCGCTGCCGATCGTCAGCGCTGGCGAGCACTTGTGTTTCAGGTTGGCTCTACGCACTGCACGGTGCTCGAGGATCAGTGAGTGAGTGTGGCTAATTGGTTGAATGTATACTCCATTTTGCTTTGGGATGCGTCAGTTCTGAATTCGCCTTTTATCGTCAAAGTCCTATAGCAATTTGTCAAAATAGAGTTCATGCTTCCTATTTTACGACATTTACCACACACTGTAATTCTACATGATTTCTTCTTCTGTTTAGAAAACTGTTATCAATGAAGGTCCTTTTTAACAGAAAGCACAACAACGAGAAATCATACACAAAGTAAGTAATACATACTAAATCTACAAAACTAATATCACCTTATTATTTCTATACCTTATAGAAACAAATCATTTCGTTTGTTTGATGCATTGAAAATTGTTGGTTCTTAATAGAAAATCACCCTTGGCGCATTCCCAGTTTAGCTTTTCGACTAATAGATCCTTACAACCTCTAGTATCACACGTGTACACGTCTTTTGCTCTCGTGTTGATATAACTGAGAAAATATGCTGGCAGTTCACCTAGAATACAGAGCGAGATAAAATTGCAAACATGCCCTTCTCCTGCACTGAGCAGCTGTTCCCAGCCCAGCCTTTCTAATTTATCTTCGATAGAAAGGGTTTTCCCATCTCTAAAAACGATTCTGCAGGCTGCATTCACTGATTTATCTGTTATTAAGTGCCACTTCTTACACCACAATAGCTAAGCGCCACGTCACAATGATCTAGTAAATGACGTTCGATAGATGTTCACAGATGATTTCTGCTTCTAGGGTCAGTAATGGCTTAATTTTCCTGAACATTCGAAATATTTTGAATGCTTTTTACCTTCACATATAGGTTCGATAAAACAGGGTGATAATTAAAACTATACCTAGATACCTTGAGGTACCTGTATAAGTAAGTAGTTGCCCATTTAACCTTAATTTTACCGAATCACTACCCTGAAGCTTTAGTCAGTGGTGAGTTACAAAAAACAGACATACAGTCTTCTTCACGTTTAACAAAAGCTAATTTGCTTTAATAGGATAAATTATAAAGTTCCCGATTTAGTGTGTGTTCATTCCCTGATAATCCTGGAAATAAGAAATAAACAAATGTCGTCGTCGTATGTTAAGAGATTGCAAACTACATGGACGATCCTGGGTCATTTAGTGATAGGATAAATAGTATTGGGCCTAGCATGATTCCCTGAGGTACAAGATTTAGGACAGTCTGTGGCTGCCTATGTCTTACATAGGAGTTTTAGTCCATGGAGGGTTGATGTGCTAGCCAAGAAAGACACTTTGTCATCTGTATCTCAGCATTTCTTTGCGATAACATTCTACAGTAATTTAAAGTTAACAATAAGATTATAATGACTAGTAAAAAGAGATATATGAATAGATAGCGAGTAGTGAAAACGACGAATTACAATTTAAAGATTCTGCATGCAGTTTGGTGAAACATCCTAGATCTACTATGATCAGCCAGACAATATGATCACAGCATCTGATCGACAAGCGTATGTACGCATGATCAAATGAAGATGGCTAGCATTGTTAGATTCGTCAAACTTCCGTTCTCTCATCATGTGATCTTGGCTTCACACAGGGATCTAATCTAAACTTACGGAACTACAATATTCGTCGAAGATTCATTCAGAATGCAGGATATTTGGAACTTTTTATAATACCTTATCCCATAAATATAGATTTTACCGTGTTATATTTTAGACTTAAACTTTAGCTACTTAGCCTATATTAGCTACAATAATTTTATGCTTGAATTATTGCCAAGGCAATTTAAATCAGCCAAGATTTAATAAAATCATTATTATCATTTATGTGACACGTCACACATGTAATCGTTTGTCACAACAATCACGTGTCTTTTGCAACGTAGGTGTATAATCGCCCTTAAATAATATAGAATTAATTAACATAGAACAATATAGTCCTATAATGTGAAATCTAAAAATCATCAATTGGAAGTACGGCCTTGAAGGACACGTCTAGGCTCTCTGGCTCCCCTGCTCTCCAGGATGAGCACACACGGTTGTGGTACTGCTACCTATAATATGGCAAGACTTTAAACTCAGATTTATAAAGAGAGTGGGGTACATTAGTTTGTACATCGTTTAGGGATTTCGACTTCATGACTCGAAAACAGTCTCGTGACGACGCAGGAGACTGGCAGGCATGCGCCCCTTCTTCCAAATGTGAATCTTATCATTTGTCCAAATCTAAAATCGTGGTTTGCCCTTGGAATGAGTTCTCGGTAGTTTTGCTTAACTTGTCATGTGAAGGAAGAACTGCATTGGAGACAAATGTGAGGAGCTGTAGCATGGTGGGTATGGTCTAGTTTTAACTCCTACTGCGTTACATAGTATTATGATAGTTGCTTAGCGTCAAGTTTCAAAACAGGGTGTGGTCTGTTAATAAATTGCCCCTTCAAGGTAAAGAAGGCTGACTACGTTTTTAAGTGACAAACCCAAACGCTACAGCAGCATTTTTTACTTTTCTGGGTGCTTTATAAGAACACAATCTTTTTGTGGAACTAAACCAATGAACAGGTTTGGTTCAGTTCCTGAACCTTTTTTTCTGTTTTCCCGACGGATGATCAATCACAGAGCTGGAAAGTACGTGCCAATTTCCCCTCCTAATCCTTACAAATTCCTGCTATCTTCTCTCGCAGAGATTTAGATCGCCCTGGATATTCCCCAACAAGTAGCAGCAGAGCATGTGAAATATTTGAATGCCATTACCAGACCTGCCAACCCCTTATAAAGTAAAATCCGGATACCGATGAAAGCATATCTGGAGATTCAACAAAAGATTGTGAGATTCTACTTTTTTTCTTCATTAAGATTAAGCAAATCCCGTTTCCATTGGTGGCACTCATTTAAGTGATTACAATTGCTTTCCCGCGTTGTGCGTGAACCTGCAAAGACTACAGTGATACTCGGCATAGGATCGAGGTTCGGTTCATGTTTAATCTAGATCTGGAACTTCATAATTTTAAGTGCTGCATAAAATTACTAGCTTAGGCCAGGAAACAAGGCAAAAAAAATCACTTAAAAAGGGGTAAACACATGTACAAATCTAACAGAGCAGAGATCTGCCTTTTTTAATTTTTTGTGACAGCTTTTTTTTTCATCAGTTCATTTCAGGATGATTTCCCTCCTCCCCCCTCCCCCTTAAATCGTGAGATTGAGGAGTCTTGTCGTGAAGCCGTGAGAAAAAATAAAAAACCGTGAGAGTTGTCAGGTCTCCATACTGATCCAACTGAAACCCTATACCGTTATCACAGCACAGAGAAGCAGGAAGTGCTGTCGCATGGGGTTTAAGAAAAAAGCGGAAGAGAAGATCAATGAATGATGTAAATGCAAGATTGAAACGCTATTTGGATGCACATTTTACATTTATTGTTTTCCTCAACTACATTAGACGAAGCCACATGATGATGGCAAAGTTGTTCTCCTTGGCAATATTCTGGCTCATAGCGCTTTCATGCATGGGAGAGAAGTATACAAGCTATCCCAGATTTGAGTCTTCTTCGAAGATAAGTATGTAGGCTACTGTTTTTAAAATTTTATTTGACTATCGTAGTTTCATGACTATAAAGAAAACTTATGTCCTTTGCAGGTTAAGAAGGAAAGCAACTGGTTTCTTTTATTTTTCCTGAAAAGCCTCAGAGGGATTTGACTAAACTATTGAGAAACTTCCAACTTGTAAAACTTGTTGTTTACTTGAAGCAATTTTGGTCGTAATTGTGTGTAGACGTTTGACTTTTGTTCAACATGTTTGATTGAGCTCAATCGATTTCGTTTAGCTAAATTGAACGACTGTAGACTTCTAGATGATGATACAGGCTGGAAAAAGCACGAGACATTCGGAAATAGGTCTACCTTTTGCAGGGTAAGGCTGTATATTTATGAAAAATAAAAAGCTTTCAGTATCATTTCTTCAAACAAGTGCAGCCACTTTACCGTTGATTTTGTATGGCATCAGAGATTATGAAACATAATCTCTAATGGCATTTTACTATTCTTCTCGGTTCTGTATACAGGGGTAATACAGAGAGCAGGGGGTCATCGGAACATTACCTCACGGCATCACAAATGATTTGATTTGCCGACTTTTTAAAATGTAGTACAATAGTATTTTGATAGCTGTATGTGGTATCTTTTAAATTTGGAAGCAGTTTTATGGTCGAATTTTCCCGTTTCTGGAGATGACCACACCCGTACCACCGAGGAGTACCCCAGGCCTTTTGGCATTGGCTGATACTTCGGGGGGGGGGGGGGGGGGGATGGTCACCCCAAATAGTTCTCAACACTAATCTAGTTGATGGAGATAGGAAAATGCATCGACATAGGCCTATATGACAGTGACGATCTTATACGTAGGTTTATTTAATCGACAATCGATAATTGACAAAATCGATTTACGGAATGACGACATTTGAGGGTTACCTGGCAGAGGGCAGCCCGTCCATCCTTCGATCGAGTTACGTGATTTCTCCTGTTGTGTGCTGCATCTGGGGTAGTAGATGTGCGTAGGCAAAACTGGCAGGATCGTGTGACGCATTTAGTAAAATGTAACCACTTTTGACGTATTGAATAGTGTGCAATTATTTGTATAGACAGAGTATTTGTTCATACATACGTCAGAAAAGTACGGAAGAAAAGTACCCGAGATCGGAGCAACAGTTTAAGAAATTATCAGATATTGAGAATCGTCTCTCTTGGAGGGCGCTGAAATAATTAGCACTTTGACAAGTAATTTCCTCCGTGCAAACACTGTTTGTTTTACGTCACCAGTTTCTACTTGTTGCAGCTCCTGACTGCACTGATCAGTGCACAATGAAATACCAGATGAAATACCAACTGTTCCATGTTGATTTGATGTAACATAAATAAGGGCATTGGATGCTCTAGCTAAGGAGCTAAACTAATTAGTACCGCATCTTTGGATCAGGATTATGGTCATTTGCAGACTCTATATATCGAAAATTCGAATAAAGCTGGCGAATCATAGCTTGATAAGTTTACGTTGCGTGTCTGTTGTGCGTTGCGTATCTGTTGCCAGGTCAAGACATAACGTGAGTAGAGATTAGTTCCCATGTTCACTATCTGAACAGATAATGCCATTTTACCATCACTGCTCATCAGAACTGGGCACTGACAACAGCTTCAACTAACTTACACTGTTGAGACAAGTATCACTAAGACGTAGGGACCGCGGGCCGCTGGGGGCACGTACCCCCAAAGATTTTGCAATATGTTAAATTGAAGACACATGAAACAATTTCCTCTTTGTACAATATGTGGTTCTTAGTGCACTTCATTGAGTAGTTTCGTGACAAAATTATTATCAGAACTAGAGACGTAGGGACCAGGGGACACTGGGAGTACGTGCCGTCCAAGATTTTGTATCAAACAAAAACCTTTTGGTCAGAAAAGCGCCTCTTTTAGTTGTATTTTCATTGTTTATCCTCGTTTGGTGCGAGGTTAAAGTTATCAGGCATTGGTACCTTATATTATTAATTGTTGTGGATCATGTTATTCACTCTTAAACCCAACACGTAGTAAATTCTTTTCTGAGTGAAAAAGTGCCCTTTGACTGTTGTGCCCCCCTACCCCCAGTTTGAGATGCTTCGTACTGAGCATCACTACACGTGGTTTGGTAGCACTTTTAGCAAAACGAGCGTGGTCAAGAGAACGTAACCCTTGAAGATATGTACGTTTCAAATAAAAGCTCATGCAACCAAAGAACTATCATTAAATATCAACGCCAAGGATCCTTAGCTGATATAATGGAAACCCAACTGAAACGCTGGTCAGGCAGGAAAAATATCTGTTGTCCATGATACAGCATATGTCACTTTCTGTCCACCTACTCCCATGTGTTATTTACCATTATACGTTTGCGCGGTTTTGTGAAAGGAGCAATAGAATGCCTCATGACATTGACCATACTGATATGGTAGTGTTTTGGGCTTTCAGTCACATAACCGATGTTGGCAAATAAATGAGCCAATAGGGGCATACGTTTCAAGTCCACTAGACTCTATTGGTCTGTTTTGAAGTCAGTTTCCTCTATGATAAGACATAACCTTTGATGAAAACGTGAAGGAAAATTGTTCGCCTTTATGGAACGGCCCCATTATACTGTGTTGTGTGTAACTATTAGTATATATGGCATTCGACTTACTTCAAAGTGTCGTCGTCACAATATTTCCAACCCCTGCTTAAAGTGAATATCAAAATGAAAATATGTTAAATTATTTTTCACTCTTAATATTCACTAGTCAGCTGTTTAGAAATTCTCTCCCTTAAACGCCGGCGAAAACGAAGCTATAATCACTTTATAATGATCAAAATTGATCAGTAGATCAATCAATTTCCAGGTGTTTGGGGGCACATCTTACATCACATTGCTCATACTAAAGTTGTAAGACGTTCTCTTAAGAGGAGGGGAGGTAACGTGATTCTCGACAAGGGATCTAGGCACTTTGGTCGCTTACTGTAGACCCTAGAGTAAGCGACCAAAGAAAAATATAATCAATTGACGTTAGAGATCGTAGTACCTATGATCATACCATGATTTTGTAATTAGTTTCATGTGTAGCTTTTTCTACAAAATGTACATTCACCCTCTACTCTGTCACCTTTTAAAAAGCTTTTTTTTTCGACTGCCGCCATTTTCTAGTCAACCAGATCCGCTATTCAGTATCTGCATGTGGATTGGGTAGATGAAACCTTAAAAGAGCCTGATTTAAAATTTTGGTTTACATAATTTAAGGATACGCCCCGCATTAACTATAAATAATTTAATTAAAGTACTACATCGTGTAACGATGCGTGTTCCAGGTATTTTGTTTCTGGTAGGGACATATTACAAACAATACATACACATAGATACATTTGTACTTACTCAATCTGTAGGCAGTACTGTTTCGCCCTTTGTGGGCTCATCAGTGCAGAACAGAGCGTTTCCACTGTTTCCAGACGGGCCAACTGGGTGCTCGCCGTTACACATTAGCGGAAGCATATTTGACAACTTCTGTTCTGCTTGTAGACGATCTTGTACACAGCCATTGGAAATAACAACAACAACAACAACTCTCTCATGTAATTGGGAATCCATACAACAAATGTATTATTCTGTCTTGACAATCTATGTCGAAGTATTTAAATTTTATCTTCAGGTCTAAATAAAAATAGTAAAATTATATAAAAAACAGTAAAACTGTTTGCTGAAAATTGCATTACCTCATACAACAACTACATATACATACTAAAATCCTTCACTGAAAAATGAGAGGAAAAATAAAATTCCCGTGGGATAAATTAGATCTTAAGTGCGACTTATGTATTTATTCTTAGTGTTGACAGAAGGCTTAATGCTTTTTAGAAAAAGTGCTTCCTGTGTCATTAAAATATAAATAGATTTGCATGACAAAGCAATTACTTTTACATCGTCCGTTGTAAGCTGCGCGTTGCAGGCTTGAAAATGATTTCATACAGGGGTACCAGCTTGTTTGTGTTCTTTCATGCGAATTAGTAAATGTCGGGTAGTTTGCCCTACATAGCACGATTGACACCGTGGACACGTAATTTGATAGACTAATTTGCTTTTTATGGCTTTCTCAGAGTGGTGCTCTCAATTATGGTAATACAGTTTCCAGTTTCTTTGCAGGCGTAATTACTTTGCAAGGAGCATTTGTTCTCTTCAGTGACCGTTCAAAGTTTTTGGTAACTTTCCCCCTGTGTGGAGAAAAATCCATTTCTCGGACTGTTCATCTCGGGTTTTCTTTTTCCTGTTTAACTTGTGTAGGTTGACAGATTTTATTCAGAAATATATTGTCGAAACAGAATACATTGTTGTATGAATTTCCAATGAGATTAGAATTTACACAATGTTTTCACCAAACAAACTCTGTTCTGAACTAGCTACAGACAGCACGTTAACTTATTCTAACCCATCCACATTAGCTTGCAGAATCATGCTTTTCAAGCTCTGTGTCGCTACCAAATATCGGGTCGGGAGGGATGTTACGGTGAGCCGTGAGCCTAGCCGAAATCATATTCCGTGAAATAGCGCTCTTTAACTTTTTGAGTCACATTGTTAAGACTGAGGGAAAACAAGTATTGTTAAAATAAAAGGCCGTAACCATTCCTCGTTGGGAGAAATTTTATCTCCTGAAATTTGTTATGAAAATCGTTAAAAAGCTCACAAATTTGAGAAAAACCCAACATTGATTTATTTCGTATACAAAAGCGAGTAAACTGATAGAAGATAATCTCGGGGAAAGGATCCCTGCACTCATGTCTTTGATATGAGTGCTTTACGTGGTTGAATTTTTAGGAGACGGAATTAAACAGATTGAGGTGCCACAGGACGACGCCTGTGTCTCAACAGTGTAGAGAGCCAAATTTATTGCTTCAAATTTTTATATCCATGCCCAAGTGGTTCCTAAGAATGTTAAGATATATTACCAAACGTAACAAAATATCGACTAATTTTCTTGCTTTCTTGTTTTAGTAACACCTTTTAAAGTAAGTAAACTCTCCCTACTATTTCTAACAAAGCTAAGAGGTACCTGTTTCTCCTATGTTTTGGTCTTTGAAAGGCTATTACGAGAATGGCACCACCAGATGCCATTCTCAGTCCCTTCACTACTAGACAACAAGAAACTATTGGTGCAATGCAATACTATGGAAATTATAGGTAGTGAACAAATATTTATAAATATTTATATCAATTAAATCCGTAACGCCCTCACATATAAACGATGTTTTAAAAAGTAAATATTTGTCATTTTATAGCCATTCACTACTTTGAAAGTTTACCAGTCTTTCAATAAACATTATTTGGAACTATTACATACGTAGGTGCGCAAGTGAAGGAAGGAACAACAAAAGAAGAGAATGGCGAAAAGATTCTTAAGAAAAGTGAAGTAGAAGACCTGATAGCAGAGAAATTTGATGACTTTGCCAAAGACCTCTGGGCAGCAAAGGATATGAAAGAAATCAAGGACATGATTTTACAGAACAAGTTGTTAAAACTGAAGGTGGAGGAACTGGAATCAAAACTAACTAAATGCATAACAGGTGAAATACCTTATTTTCCACATTAAAAGCCTAGTATTCAATACACAACCAATCGGTTTCTTTTAAAGACTTTGTAATAAGCGCCTAGTCTTCATAACACGCACAGTATTCCATTAACAGTCAGTTTCTGGTAATTGCTTTGGTTTCTTTTAAAGACTTTGTAATAAGCACCTGGTCTTCATTACGTACCCAATGTGGTAGATGGAACAGAAAAATTTTGTTATCTTTGGTAGCTATTGTATTACGAAAGGCAAAACATGCTTGAATTTTATACTTGCATACTTTGTGTTCTTGCCAATCACTTTCTGTGGAATTGAATGGTTAACTGAAAAGGCCCAATGAAAAGACAAATTCAAAACAGCACCAATCTAGCAGACGGACTTCTGATTGGCTACTTTCTAAACACAGTTGGGTATAAGTTTCATTGACTTCTTGTTAAGTCCAATTCTGACGATTTTGTACTCTGAGGAGTGCAAGACAAAATATGCTTCTCAGTACTAAAATGTTTTCACCATTTCGTGCAGTTTTATTGTTTTGTACCACCAAAAAACTTCTTGTCCATTGTCTCTATGTGATGTTATGTAAAATATTCCTTAAATCAACAACCATTCTTTAAACTTCTTCTTAC